>DWTU01002199.1:0-11842 GCA_018251515.1 Cecropterus confusis | reverse complement strand
CGGCAGAAAGAAATTCAAAAGAATTTCATAAAACCACACATCGTGAGTACCCGTAACATATTATAATGTATTAATGAATTGATGTGTTATATTGAAGACGTAAATAATTTAATAGACGTATTTAAAATGATCATATCGGCGCACAATATTTTAACCACCTAAAACATAAATTGCGTCAGACGCGCATCCCAAAATATATTCGATTCTCAAATTTTAAAGGTTGTCTGCTAAATTATTAAATGAAGCGAGTAGTTCGCGACAGATACTTATTCCGTCACATCTATTTATTTTGTGAAATTGTACTGTCTGAACTTTCTAGTAGATTTTGTGGTCGTTGCAGTCACAACTTGACATCAGTTTTGATGCAAGCACGATTCATAGAATGAGTTGAGAAAAGTGTAATTGGTATACTCGGTCCAATATTGTTTTCAGTACTTAGTTGAAATATTATTATTAAATATAATACCTAATTTCACGCTAATGTCTGCTTTGTCATATCTGTATGTATTCTAATAATCTCCAGTTAATCTGACACCGCATTGTTGCGTAGTGGTTAGCGTTAGTTACTGTAATTAAATTATTTTAATTACACGAAAACTATATTTGATGCCTTGATTTGATTATCTGATATCGATTATCTGAGATATTTGAACACTATCCAAATACAGGATTTAAACGGTAAACGTTGTCAGTCATAACGGCTGTTTCTCGGAAACCGGTTTTCAAGAAAACTTAGAAATCATAATTATATTGCTCATGTTAAATTGAGTTCAAATAATTTTAAAAAACAATATTGGTATATTATGTTTTCATATGAAATGCTTTAGCGCGGTGAATTTTTGAAATTCATCCATCAAATTTTGTGGAAAGATTATTTCTTAGTACTTTACTACATTAGGCATGGTAAAATTGCAATATTTTCTTATTGCTGACCTGTTCTGATTGTAAGTGGCCGCCGAACGCCAAATAATGGTATTTATTTGGCGTTCGGCAGCCTGACTTGAACTGAGCCATGGTTGATATACAGTAGTGGTCTGCAATCTGCGGCCTACGATTCTCTCCTTGCAGGTCGCGAACAATTATTTTTTCGCCGACAAATCTCAGAGACTTTCATCAATTTGGCATTACGTCATGTAGCTACAATATGACCCGTGTCGCCGAAATGTTGCTAACCGCTAATCTGTAACCTTAAACCCTTCCCATAGTGAAAAATCATTTTATATAATCTACTTTCTAGTAATATCTACGATCGAGTATTCAGCTTATCAATATTCCATCACGATCGTGTATGATGAAAAATACCGCGATAACTACGAAATTATTGACGTTTACCGCTTCCTTCGGAAACTTAAATACAAAGTATTATTACGTCAATATGTTTTAAAATTAAATAAACCTCAATACGCTTCCTCAACACATGCGTGTAACGTTTCTTGTTTCATATTATTCGAGACACGTTATTTGTGTATCTGTTACGAATTATATAAATTCCATGACGAAACCAAACGTGGTAGATGTCATCTTATAAAAATACATCAGATGTGTATTTAGAGAGCGAGTGTACCTCTTTGTTGCCACTGTAATGGGTAAACGAAATTTAATAAATTCTTTGAAAAATAAATTCTACAAGCATTAGCTTATTTTTGGACCATATACTCCTAAGAAACCTATATTACTATAAATAATACTGAGGCTACCTAGTAATGTGTTCTTGTATTTTAACACGAGTAATACTTATTAAATATATATAAGCGCTAATTTTTTGAAGCCCAATGTCATGATTATATCCCAATGTATTCAACTTAATATGGTTCTCTATCCTTGAACGCTGGACTGCTTCTGTATTAATTAAGAAGAAAATTTGATGTCATCACTCCTGAATAACAATGCTATCACCATAATAACATCCTTCCTTTTATCAGCCTTCTAAGGCCTGGAAATAGGCCACCCCTATGAACATAATCTTGTCAGTCGAACTGCGCTTCTTTTACATACTTTCAATATTTAAAACCACACCTATTTCTGCAACAGCAATTCAGCGCTGCTGTGTTCTAATTTCGTGTTCACTGAGCGTTCCATCATAGTTTTCAGCGGAAAGCAACAACGCATCTGTGATAAATTTGTAGTAGGAGTTACTATTCTATACGTAAAGATTATCTGTTAATTTAGGTACCTACCAACACTTTAAAATAAGCAAATGGAAGTCAATACCACCAGTCATTTTGTAAAAGAGACACAAAGTCACAAGATACAGCAACTCTAAGATGAGTACTAAATAAAACTTGTTAAACTTTCGAATAGCAAGAGTTTCGCTGGCAAATGATTACAAGGCCAACGCAACATAGTATATTGAAGAGACGCAGAAACTATAGATGTCGGGAATGAAGTGATAACAACAAGAGTCATATAATGTTGAAGTAGTTTGCTGGGAGCGTCCGGTTACTTTGTCTCAGGGATGACTTGAGATTCTGTTCTGGGCGAGGTCAAGAGGATCTCCAACATTGTTAAATGTTTACAAATTATTTTACTGCGCAGGTCAAGTCCTTTCTATTTAGTTAAAGTCATTGGATGGAAACTAAGCGCTATATATATACTAAACTTAGGTCCGATATGTTGTCATAAATTTAACTAAAAAGAAGCTTGTCTAGCAACTCTTTACTTACAATAAATTTAAGGAATGACAATAGGTATTCAATATCAACCTTATTTTGGGGTAGAGGTTTCTCAAGACTGGAAAATTACCGAAACCTTTTCCACATCAAAGTTTTACTTGTTCCTTTGAAAACTTTTTAAGAAGCCTTAAAATCCCTTATTGAGAGGCAAAGTTTTGGGCAGTAGGTTATGATTTTTGTCAACAGTTAAAGCTGAATTTTACTTTCATGTTTATTGGAAACTTTTAACAATAACAAGTGAATTTATTTATTGAGAGGCATAGTTTCCGAAACCCTGGCGGCATAAAAACATTCAGAGAGAAATATTGTGTTTGCTCCTGGTATTTATGTAAGAGGCGTTTTTTTAAATTAAAAAAACTATAAGCTTAAGCAACTAAATAGGCGGTACTACTCCAATTCTAACCTAAGTAAATCACTTAGCAGTACTGGGACAATACCGGAGTAATGCGCTGAAAGTTGCTTCGTTTAAATCGGAACTAATTCGTTGAACGCTTGCTGAACGTTACCATAACTTAGATTTAAACGCTGTACGTTATATTTGCTTTTCTCACCTAAAGTTTATTTTTTGTTATTTTCCAGAAGGACCTTTTTATCCGAATTGGGTTAGACATGGAAATAATTTCATAAAGAATAATTAAACATGTCCATAACTTAAAACTTTTCTAGACACTGCCACTGGAAACTGGAGGTATTTGTCGGAAATGTATTGTGATTCGTTATTTTAAGTAAGTGGCGAGTACTCTGGAGGTAATTGCGTATTCATTAATTTCATTATTCTACGTAAGTAACCGAAAAAAACATAGGTACTTCAATAACTTAACTTCATGGAATCTGAAACACAAGATGGTCGGTTGGTTGAATTAAACAATGTGGAAATCGTTATTGTTGGAGTAAAACCTTATATAGGCGCGTTGGGAATTTTTTGCGAAGGGAAAAAAACCATTAGACTCGTGACACTGTTACCGTAATCGACATAGACAGGCATGCATGTTGGTAATTTTCATTTCTGTTTGCCCTCCCAGAGTGCCACTTGTTTAATTAAAACAATCTATTATGAAAATGGTAATTGTAAATTTGTCACGCGTAAATCGCAACCGTCAGAAACGCCTTTATATTTATAAAAAAAGTCCAATAAAATCTGTTACGTATACATTTTTTCAGACTTACCAAAAGCGCTTATAAATTAAGAACATATTACTACGTAGTTAGGTTTACCTTTGTTGCTTGTACATTCCATAGCTTGAAAAAATATGATAAACCTTAACAATTTTCGTGATCACGGCGTTATAATTCTTGGCGTTTGACTGCAGGATCGGAATCATATGATATTCACTAAATATTTTCCAACTGATTTAACTGGAAGACCGGTAAAATGAAAATAATTAATAACAGAGATATATAGTAGCCGATATATCACCGAGCGATACATTGTCCGCACTTCCTGTCATTACTTTCTTAGCGTCTTGTGATTTGTGCTGATATATATTGCATTTACTCAACATTACATTCTTTTGGATGCTGAAGTAAAGTTAAACAATCGCTCTTGTAAAGTGAAATAATAATTAGATAGCAGTTATAAATGCTTGAATTAAAATTGCTCAACCTTATAGCAACCACATGAATCATTGTTGAGTTTAAATTTGAAATTTGTAATTAAGGAAGAGTAATTTACACGGGCCTTTTCAATTTGGTCCTCAGGTGTACCATCGCACCTATAATTGCAAACGGCATGTGTATGTTTGCTTCTTAAATTCTTATAAAATATGAAGATAAATCCAGTGGAAAAAATTGGCTTAATGTGTAATGGACTTCATGGTCCTTGACTACTTCTGCAATATAAAATACACAATCGATTACAAAGTGCGTTTCGTTTCTGCCATTTATTTATCGTATATCAAGTGCATTATATCGCATTACTTGGTGTATTTCCTGTATAAAGATTTATACTTTTGAAGTACACTGCAATATATCCATTCCAATTGATACAAGTGGTCACTTCAGCTCACAACCAGCTATTCATAAATATTTTCATATATATTGTCGATAATGCATAACTTCTGCACTGATTGAGATCACTTTTTTTTATCGAAGCTTTAATAAATTTTATGTCTTTGAACTTGAAAACTATAAATTTCTACCCAAAAGACATTGAAGATATTGTAGAAGCTCCAGGCCTCCAGGGCAAAAAAAGGCATATTAGAATTACGAATAGGCTATTATTAAGTCATAATTCTTAATTCCTCCAGTCTTAACTAAGGTTTGAAGAACCCTCTGTGTTTCGACTCCGGAAGCACTACCGCCCCACCTCATTTTGCCTCATAACAACAGTGTTAAGCGTTGCTGTGTTCGAGTTTGAAGAGTGTTGTAAGAGAGACATCTGTCGCATCTGTGGGCAACCTCAGGTAATCTTTGATCTTATCCGAGGTTGATTACAGGTGTCCATGGACGGCAGTTATCACTTACCATCAGTTGGACTGCATGCTCACGCTTTGTTATTTGTGTATTATATAAAAAATCAAAGTACTGAAATGGAATTAGAAAATGAAACTTATTGCGCCATCTACCGGGAAGATCAGAACGCCTTATGAACGAGCCAGTCAAGCCTAAATGTTCTAATATCAATAATAATTTCGGTAGGTTCAAATTTGTGGAATTTTAGCTGTTCCTTATTGAAATTGATTTTAAAACGACGACCCACGCGGCGGAACGGTCACGTAGTGACTCCCGGGGTCGTTCCCCGGCCAGACAGACATCTGAATGATGAGTTTAGATTTCTGTTCTGGGTCTGTATGTTTGTGTATTCGGCTTTATGTATTCATGGCACCCACGACTCAGGAGAAAATCCTAGTGTGGGGCTAAGAGTGTAGAAAGCGTTTATGACATGTTTATGTTTATATAAGTATGTGAGCTATTAGTAAGTAAATGTCTTGGTTAGTGAGATTTGGTACTTTAATTACGGATGCATCAACCTCAAATGTAATTAGAGTCCTAAATGAGGTAGGCTATAGATGCGTATACACGCAGATAGATGACTACATTGGAGCGACGAGGCATTATGGGTCTCTGCCTTATTACACCTTTCAAACCAAAACATAGCAGCGTCTATAGGCAGATTATTAGTAGAGTCTCCGGAGTCAAACCCTTTCATTTAATTCAAAATTTTGAATTTGCCCATCCAAACCCAGTAGAAATAATTCACGCTGTATATGCAATTTGAACCATTTTTTTAATTAAAACTAACTTTTGCAAATGTTTTGTGTAGCTCTTTGGGCTCATAAGGACCACTCCTAAACGTCCACTATCTGTATTAAATAAATATTAATATCAAATTAAAAACGCGTTTTGTGATAACCATTTTCAATTTAAAAATTTCCAATAAATAAATACAATAATAAAATCTTTGAACAACTGCGTGATTTGTTTGCCTATACGAAACATTATTATCTGGAAAATCGATTTATTTTAAGTCGCAAAAACCTTGAGTATCGAGAATGGTGACGAGTGGACACGCATATTATCGATTCATAAACCTGTCATACACCGAGTGTGTAAGTCTACACACACTAGTAATATATTGGTATGTATTAGGATTAGTGTACACGTTATTGCGATATTGCATCGCTTTTTCGTTAGGATTACTTTGTTGTATGAAAAGGGTATTAGTTATTATTTGAAAGCGTATTTTTTTAAACGCGCGTAGTTCTGCAGCTTGTATACAACTGTACTGATCTACAATGTCAAGCAACGCCGGTAGCGGTCGGAACTTGATAGACCGTCAGTGGCAAAGTCTCATGCGCGTTTCAGATTTCGTTTAGGCGTAGGTCTCAAATATGTGTCCCTGTAGTACCGGGACCAGATTAGGGCTACGGTATCCCCTGTCGTGAGACGAGGTGACTAAAGGGGGCTTTCCGGCGATGCGGGCGGCATGAGTGGGAGCTCGAACCGTCCAGCCAAGCGACCTCGTGAAGGACGGTGGCATGTATGGTCGCATGCCATCATAACACCAGAAGATACGGTGAGCGCTAATAAATGCTCACCGATGATAAAGAGCCAGGCTACGCTTGGAGGTTGCGTTCCGTTGGAGATCCTGGAGTCCTCCACACAGCGCTGAGGACGGCCACCTGGTTTAATTCTCACGCTCCCACGATGTCTTTCAATTTTTCACGGATTTCCCCTCGACAACAAAAAAAACGGTCCCAATTATTATCACAAAATAACAGTCGTTTAACATTTTTGGAAGCCTTGTTTGACGTGTTTGAAATTTGACAAATATGCCACACGAGTTGAGTGAAATTTAAAAGGGGTTGCAGGTAGCATTGTAAAGGCATTTTTCTGTTTTTATAGTAGGTTCTTGTATGGAGGAGATAGCATTTCAATTGAATCAAGTGTCACAACAAAACGAATACGTTACGCATAAGTTAATCAAGTAAGAAGCATTCTAGATTAATTCGATTTCTAAGTTATTCAAAAATACTATAAATGTGGAAAAAAGCTAAAATATTAGGAGGCCATATATATAGCTTTTGTATTAGTTAACTAGCTGGCAATGACAAATAAACATTCGTTAAAGAGAATAGATTCAGAACGTAGTTTTATAAAATTCATCCAATACTGAACTTTTCTGAACTTTTTAATACTTGACGTTTTGTGTATCATCTACATACAAAAATTTCGTATGATTTTTATATCGATTTGAATGCTAAGTTCATAAGAAAAGCTTTATTTTGCAAGTTATATATATTTGTTGGTATTAACATGCTATCAATTCTTCTAACGTTACCGATGTAGCAGTATGCAAATACCCTTACACACTTGCGCAATGCCGTGTTATTGTTAAACAATTCTCTATTTACGATTTGTCGGCTGAGATAAATTGCAATTTAGGCACGCTCATAGTTTGAACTGATCGTTTTGGTTAATATTTTCTTTGCAGGTAAGTAGAGTAAATAATATCGTGTACATATATTTATCTGAAATGCACAGTGCCATGTCTCAAATCAAATTTCTAAAATAGGTACATAGTAAGAATAATTACTTTTTGCTTTAAAGCTGTTATGTAGGAATAAAATAGTTCATAACAAATTAAAAGTCTACAGCGTAATCCTAGGCCCCTTCCTAAAATTCATTGTCTACTCTGGAATTAGAGGTTTTGTCATTCCGCTTGACACAATGCAATATTTAAATATCCTAAACCAGAAGACGGTGTTAGGCCCTAGATCCTAGGGCATTCATGGAAAATGCAAGGGTCTGTCCTGTAGTGTGCGTGCATCAAGGCACCTGCCGTGGGGTATTCTGTTCATGATATCAAGTCCAAACAGGCCATACGTGTCACAAAATTGAAACCCAATAAGTAAGAAACATGAGATAAGAACAAATGCTACATGAGGAATATAAATTATTTCTAGGCGTGAAATAAATATGCATACATATCGTTAATGTTACCACGTACTTCCATAATCCAGTAGCGCAAATGGTGCGGCTATTATCTAATGCAGTCAGTGGTTATATCACTACCAAATAAAATATTTAAATGTTATTTGCCAATATAATACCTCCATGCCGAGAAGTAAGCAATACATACCCAGTTGATAGAGAAAAAACCTTCCAGATCCTTATCGTTACTGGAGCAAAACTTCAACACTTTTATCTACTAAATTGATTCTGCGATCTCCGAGAAGCCCTTCGGGAGATACCCCTGGGAGTTAGCGCAAAAGAAACAAGGTTTTCAGTCAGGTCAAGGGTGAAGCCTTCGGCATTCAATGACTTTTTCCAAAACTAAAGTGTAGCTCTATAAAAAAATTAAAAGTAGGTACTTGACTAATTCTGAAGCGGAGCCGCACTGGAAGTTTCCAGGTTTTCGAGAAATACTAGGGGTACGTACAGTTATAATATTTATAAGCATTTAAAAAGCAGTACAATTTACATAACAAAAATATACTGAAAACCACCAGAAATTATTAAAAGTTTCAATATTGTAATATCAGGTGTACCTATAATGCACTGGAATTGTAATTTAACTGTTTTAAATCAAAAATTAAATTTAAAAAAGTAGAGCGTGTACAACGTTCTTGTGATCTAAACATTTTTGTCTATATTGTATGCTTTATTGTATCATATTATTTAGGTATATTATTTTATTAGTTTTATACAAAACATTGGATATCCATTTCTAAAATGATTAATTTTTCACCGATTTAATAATAAAGTGTCTACCTACATATTTTTTACTCAAATGTTTGATTTGATTTATTATATACTATATAATAAATCTAATAAAAATGGCAAATAATATAAAATAAAAAAGCGTTGTGATTTTCATTGAACTAGAGACTTCCTGTACACTACTCGAAAGTATTTCGATAGCATATAATGAAGAAGTTTAATTCAAAAAATTGACGATATAGGGTCCGTCAATCAATCGATCAATTGCACATCATACTCTCCTCAGTCACTGCTTACGAGCTTGTTGTCGTTACTGTTTACTTTCGTAGAATAAGTTCACCTTAAATTTGCTTAAGTGGACGTACTTTTGTAATGGCCAAAAACTCGTTAGTTTTGAAACGAGTACTATTTGTGTAATGTGTTCTTACATAAAATGTATAGCAGCGGTTCCTAATTTCATTTGACCCTGGAATCCTAATTCATTATATTCTTATGATGGAACCCAAGCGGACTATTTCAATAATAACCTAAGGTTTATCTTGTAGTTCGAATACTTTCATGTCACAACTTAAAGAAAGAACAAAATATTAACAAAAAAATAATCATCATTATAATGTAACAACTATTTAATGTGAAGAATGAAGTTTTTTACATATTTTCTTATAGTATAACGTTTATTCATTTTTCACCAACGGTTTATTTTAGCCTCCGACCGACCGCGGAACCCCTGTGAACCCCCTATGGCACCCCTGGGTTTCGTAGTCCATCATTTAGGAATCGCGTATAAATATTAATTCGTTCGAACAATTTCACCTATTACGGTTGGAAAGCATATAAAATATCTAAAACCACCGCTTGCAACTCTTAATCCTTACTTTAAAGTGAGGAAATATATTAATTTGGAACGGCCTTTCTCGGTGTATATTCACACCACATGGCACAGACGCCTCTTGTAAACTTATCTAGATCCATTGTAAGGTGACTGAACTCTGGTGACGTGATCCCGAAGGAGCCAAGATCGCAAATCTACTACGGCGCTATGTTGATAGTTTTTGTTATTCTTTACTGTTACTTTACTTACTATATATTACTTTATTTTCTTGATGATTTTAATTATGAAACCATATATTATTTATTATTTTATAACTAAAGTCTATATACTTTTGTCGACAATGGATTGGATTGTCGGGTAAAGTCTGTCAAAGAATTTTGTCAGTAGTTAGAGGTTACAACATACAATAACTTATCACAAATATCTTAATCTTATACACAATAGTTGACTGAGTATACTGTAACTGTTAACGTGATCACAATCGACTGGGGTCAGTGACATTATGCCGTTGGGTCTTTGGCAAAGTGTATTCGGAGACAAATTTAGGTAACTGATTATCCGCATATTTAGAGCACCATTTTGGTTATTACGTCTATACATAACAAATACTGTATTTTGTATTAAAAATATATTTCGAAGTATCTGATCTTTTGACTCTCTGAACATTTGTTACTATTGACAATTTTGGTCATCAACTCGAAATCTGCTAGGATTTTAGGTTACGCGCTAAATTGAAGAAAGAAAACTGCTATTCCACAAAAAGGCAAACAGCAGTTACCGTGCCAAGAAACTGATCAAACATGCATATAATAATATAGGTATTCAAGTAACGAATTTAATTATAGATAGTATTTTGCACATGTAAAAATAAACCGGGATCCAACTTGCATTGTTCCCAATTGAGTTAATAATTATAGATATTTATTAGCAATATTTATAATTCATGTGTCAATCGACACGTCTAATAACGCTTGGACTGATAAGCAACACCATAACCTCCATTTCAATGTACTTAAGGCAGTACGAACCAGTGTATTTCGTCTAAGGAGGTACCCCGTCGCAACTATTTCTAGCGTGAAGCAGTTGTAGTTACGGAAGAGTGTGTGTAGGCGAGCATTTTTAATCCTCGGGAGAGCCAATGCGTTATAATCGGGTTCACGTAAAACCGGCTCACTCATACTCGTATATGAGGCGACCTTCCTAGTCCTCAAGAGTAGCAACGCAATTGTCATCGACTCCAGATAGAACCCCTTTTCTATATGAGGTTGTTTACTGATGTCCATGGGCGGCAGTAGTCGCTTACCATCTGGCGGACTGCATGCTCGTTTGTTATTTCAATAAGCTAGCTAAAAAAAGAAAAAAACAGTTTCCTTAATTTTATAACAGGCCCTAGATCCATTTGTTACTAACAATAAGTCGATGTATCTAAAGATTCTAAAGCATCAAAACTCACAAGTGATCGTCTGTCGCGTCACAGAATAGCCGGTGTGAAATCCTCGTGAAGTGCCACCTTTAGCACACATACGTCGAAGCGTGAGCAGTTCATTCACACAAGCATTAGGTAATAGATAAGTTATGCACGTACAAATGTGGTACGTCACTTCAAAATTTGTCCTTGCTGTCCAAATCTATGTCGAGTATTATAAAACATAGTTTATTTTCAAATGATGGTCGAACGACATTAGCTGTCCTCTATGTTTCAAGAAATAAAACTGAACTGATTGAATGGCTTAAATTTCATAACGTAAAATTAATTACATCGTTACGTTTATATAGTGCTAATTTGAGGCTCACAACTAGTTTCGCAAGCACTATAGATTTACGCGCTACTGTAGTCACAGTGTAAATATAAATGGTGTGCTAATGGAAAATAAAAAGTCGCTTTCACTGCTGTATTGTTGAGTCGTTGCCAAGTATGGCTGCAACTACGTTTATAAGACGTGGTAAAGTATCTGCCGCAGGTTTGTAAACGATTAGTTACTTACAAAACTGTAATCTTCTTATATTGACTCACTTTAACTCAACCTAAATTGTGAAGAGCCCAGCACTAAACATAGTCTACAGACATTTTGATAAACTCCTATAAGTCAAAATAATTCAAATGATTTTAAGAGGTGATACCTGAAATAGGATTATTAGGTACTTACAATTTTGACGCTTTCTGCACTCATGCCCC
>DWTU01002198.1:0-11843 GCA_018251515.1 Cecropterus confusis | reverse complement strand
TCCGTGTTTCACTCTATGGGCTCACTGAAAATCAGCGCCATGGTGACATACAATGGCATCATTGCTGAGTGAGTTTCTATATACAATGAATACATACAAACATGGGGATATGCTGTAATTTATTTAGATAACTATTGTATCGTTATTAGTTTTTTCTTTCCCTTGTTATGTGTGTGCAATGTATTACGAAATAAAGTTATTCTTATTCTTAATCTCAATAACAAATTTGGGGGTGGTGCTTCACGAGTTAAACCGCAAAAGGATTGAAGATATTTCTGGTTTGAAGGAAATAATTCAACTTCTTAACGTAAAGTCAAACTCCATTTGGATTTAATATAGATACAAGTAAACTATGAAGATATCGAAGCAGTCACTAATCCTCTTAGTGGCGCGGATCTAATCCTTGTGTAATATTCCAGGATCGATACCCGTTTGTCCATTTACAGTATTCTCAGTATACGATGATAACAGGCCGATCCGGGGTTTGAAAGCCAAATACGTTTATTTCCGAAAATGAAAATGTTTTGAAAATGAAAATGTTTCACTGATCATAGACTGTTACAAAACAAGACGCAAGGGCCCCTGTACCGGGTTGGTTTCCCGTATTACTTTCTACCCCGCTCATTACCAGGGAGGTAATTACTTTAATAAATTTTATCAAGTGTACGATACATTTTTTTACTAAGGTAAGTATAACCAACTTATTAAGTATTATAAGCATGAATGTGTGTATGTGTATGCCTGTGAGTGTGTGTGAGCTCGTTTATGAAAAATATTAAATTAATAAATGACATGTATGTATATCATGTTATCTTTGTAACAACTTTTTTTAATTTAGTTATAGTTAAGGGATGAATGTTTCATTTTATATCAATACTATTGTACAGTGATGCAGGTTGGCATTTAAACTGTTTTTTCTTAAAGTTGGTATTATATGTTGGGATTTGATAAACTTTAGGTCATACTTTTAGAACATAAGGTAACTGACGATGAAGTTTTTCTATAGAATGCAATACAACAAGCAGGTAGTACACTATTTGAAGGAGTTATGTAAGTTAAAGGTACAGAATCGAACAGTTTTATTAAAAGTCACCATAAGAAGAGCTCGTTGAGCTCTGTCCTGGGACAAAAGATGGGTTTTAGCTGCTCCATCCCAGCCTAAAATAGATTACGCAAGAGTGGCACGCATCATAAGTGGTTGTTAGGATATGTTGATTTGCTACCTGTCTTAGTTTTTTGAAAACCCACATCAGTTTCCTCATCCTTTTGCTGATTGTATAGATATGATGTTTCCAGGTCAGGTGTTCATCAATTGTAACTCCAAGTTATTTTATGTGGTCTGCACTGATTATGGAATCACATAGGCAGTCAGTTAATTGCGAGTCTATACATGTATGCACTTTTATATGAAAACCAAGGTGAGACAGATATTTTTACGAATAGACAAATTTACATATTTTGTTTTAGTTGTGTTAATAATTAATAGATTAGACCTTAAATAATTAGAAATATAAAAAAGTCCCTCCTATACGACATTTTTCAACTGCTCCCATGACTTGTCATAGATCAGAGCAGTATCGTCCGCATAGAATAAATATTGCAATTGTGGAGATTAATTTTAATAAATCATTAACGTACACGAGAAATAGGGTAGGTCCGAGGACACTACCTTGTGGGACTCCATAAGCAATATATGATAAGTCACTAAGTATGGGGTTATCACCCAGTTTTAGTTGTTGTTGGCGGTCTGAAAGATAATCTTTAAAAAGCAGATGAGGCAGGCCTCTTACGCCAATTTTATAAAGTTTGTCTAGTAGAATGTTAGTGGAGACTGAGTCAAAGGCTTTTGCCAAGTCTAAAAATACACCTAGGCATTTGCGACCCGAGTCCAAATGACTACTTATTTCCTCTGTTAGAGCCAGTACAGCGTCTTCAGTTGAGATACCACTCCTAAAGCCGAATTGTTGGTTTGATAATGAGTTATTTTCTGTTAGATACTTTTTTAGACGATTGTTTATAATTTTTTCAAAAATTTTTGACAGCACAGGGAGGACTGATATTGGTCTATAATTGTCGACGTTATCTTCAGAGCCACCCTTATGTATGGGAGTTACCAACGCTCTTTTAAAGCATGACGGGAAACATCCTTTTCCGATACAAAGATTGTAAATATAGCATAGTATAGGTATTAAAATGTGTTTTGAGGTTTTGATTAAAGTTACGGGAATGTTATCCCAGCCTGGTGCAGAGTTACATGATAGATTATTTATGATCAGATTTAGTTCAGAGGGATCGGTATTTAGTAGCACAAAGGAGTTGAGAGGAGTTGTTGTCTGAGGGTATTTAAATTTTTGGGGATGAGGGGGAATAGTAATGTTTTCCGCTAAATTTTTGCCAATGGTCGAGAAATGATGGTTAATATGATTGGTAGATTCTAACACGGTAGATTTGATTGTTGCTAACTTATGAGAGGCATTGTTTTTATCTTTGTTAGTATTACATATAGATTTAATATTTTTCCAAAGTTCTTTAGTATTGTTACTTGCGTTATTCAATTTACTACGTTCGTAGTTCTTTTTGAGTTTTCTGACCAAAGAATGGCAATAATTTCTGTAACGAGTATAAGTAATTTTTAACATAAGGTCGTGAGGGTTCTTTCTGGCTTTAATATGAAGTTTGTCACGGTTTTGAAGACAACGAAGTACACCAGAGGTTATCCAAGGTTGGATACAACGCTTACGATTCGGGATAGCAATTATGGATTTATTATTATTTATTGCAGATGAGATACTGTTTACCAAATATTCCGCAGCTACATTGGGGTCTGTTATGCTTAAAATTTCGGTAAGATTACATTTAATTTCTTGTAATATAGCACAATAGTTGAGCGAAACTTTGGTTTTTTTGTGTACGTAGGCGTACAGTGTTAACCATAAGATTTAAAATAACCGTGGAGTGGTCCGTCGGAGCGTTAGAAAGGACAAACGATTTGGCAGGGTAAGTAGTTTTTAACATCATATGATCATAACACATTTTGTCCCTGGTAGGTAATCTGTGCGCTGGTAACAGACCATGGTAAGCCAATGTCGTTAGGTAGTTGTCACAGTTAGTGTCAGTTGTGTTGCTTTTAATGTCGATATTAATATCACCGGTTAAAATTATATTCTTATAGTTTTTATTATTATGAAGAATTGTCTGCAAGGATGAAATAAAATCATCGGTATTGCGAATAGAAGGTGTACGATATATTCCAATTATTAACGTTTCCTTAAATTTAACAAGAAGACATGACGCATTCTTTATAGGTGGCTCCAATACTTTGACTACAAGATTTTTCTTTACATAACATATGACACCATCACATTGGTTAATGTTATTTTTAGTGTAATAAACATTATAATTATAATTAAGTTGGGGTACAGATTTGTTATTAGAAAGGTGACACTCGGTCATAATAAGTACATCGCAGTCAAATTTAAGGGATTCAAGTGTTCCTATGAAGGTATCTAAATTCTTATAAATACTGCGAATATTTTGAGTAAGAATAGTTAAGTGGTTTGGTGTTAATATATGAGAGTGACACTCCGCGGGTTCACACGATAAAGACTGGGCGATGTGGGTATTATCTAAATCTATATTAGTTTGTAACAAACTATCCATACTGAATAGAAAACGACACTGGGGCACAAACATTACTTAGGTCAGTTGATATTATTATGCGAGAATCTATAATATTATGTAATTTACGGGTATGCGTTAAAACAATGCTAGAAATGAGTATCAACAGCTTGGAACCAATAACGCAATTATGTAATGGCTTTAAAAGCAGTTGAACGAGTTCATTTAAGCGATTACACATATAGAATCGAATAAATACGTTAACGTTATAGCCTGTAAGGGGCAAAAATAATACATACGCAATATTAGCTGAGAAAGATTTTGTGTTAGCTAGTAATTGTTTAAGGTACATGTAGATTAAGTTAATGTGCGTGTAATGTGAAAGTGTATAAGTGTAGATGTATGCTAGGTGTAAGTGTATGTTTTTGAGTGTGGCTTGTATGTGAATATAAGTATTTTTAAAGATGTGCAAAAAACAAAGAGCAATAAGTAAGTAACAACAATAATAATAAGTAACAACAGTATCAAACAAACATAACTTACGCAGCGTTAGAGTAACAAAAATGCACAAAATGCACAAAAGTATTTTAACTATAGGTAGTCACTTTATACCTCCATACATGCTTTGAATTTGAATTTCATTAATTAATTTTATTATGGGAGAATTCTCATCTTTTCTTACCAGAACATCACCCAAAGAGGTCCAACAGAACTTATAATTCATAGCTTTCGACATTTCCCTTGCCAGGTAATATAGCCTGTTACCATTAGGTGTTAAGTGCTCACTTATAAAAATAGGTGTATTGTTACATTTTAGTCCTAGATGGTAAGTGTTCAATTTGTTCGATTTATTGTGATTGTTGTACCTCTTCGCAGCGGAAAGTAAGTTAGTTTTCAGTAAATAAGAAGACAATTCCACAACAATAGGCTTTTTTTCTCCTTTTGATGAAGCTCTGTAGATGTCACTAATGTCATTGGGCATGAGGTCAACTTTCAGGACTGAAGATAGGTTTGTGACCATCTTTACCATAGAGGC
Source organism: Cecropterus confusis (assembly GCA_018251515.1). Lineage (NCBI taxonomy): Eukaryota > Metazoa > Arthropoda > Insecta > Lepidoptera > Hesperiidae > Cecropterus > Cecropterus confusis. The sequence continues at coordinate 7,189 of DWTU01002198.1, read as the reverse complement.
TTTCGAGTCATCATCAGATTTTGGAACATTTTTAAGCTCGAAGGAGTTTTTCCTTTGACTTTTTAGTAGATTTTCAAATTTATTTTCTAACAGATGAATATGTTCTTTGTCCTTACGTCGTTCACATTCCATTTCTTCCAACTTTTTCTTCATGTCCTCATACTGACTGGATAAGAATTTCAACGAATCTTCGATGGTTTTAAGGGATGACATTATAAGCATTCTATCGTTGAATTGCTCAGTCCTGTGGGAAGAAAACATTTCCCTTATTTCGCATTTAAAATCTGCGAGTTCGGAGATCCTCTCTTCCGAGCGTTTTCGCTTGTTCCTCGTATTTACAAAATTAGATGGAGTAATATCTGTTTCTGTGTTTTGACGCAAATCCGACTCCGATTGTGTTTTTCTGGTGTGCGGTACATTGTTACTTATTATCTCCACTTAAGGTGTAAATCCGCAAGCAGGCACACGACGTAGTGATAGTAGAATGCTGAACGCTCAATACTTGCAGTGGCGCGAACGCAGGTAACAGATTGCAGTGATGCCGTTGGCTTCGTATGGGTCGATCACGTAGGTAGATATCACGTGCGAATGAGTACGCTCCGGCGACTCGCTCGTAGATAGCCGAGTAATTCTTGCGATCGCAGCTATCAGGCGCGCAGATAAGGAGGAGACCTCTAGTGAAATGTGTGATGCGGGTGCGAGGAGTAAAGATATATCCGTAGCATGCGCATAAGCAGGAGGGAATCCAGCGATGCGCAACAGGTGCTGCGGGTTAATGCAACACGATTCGAATACGCCTGGTTTCACCTGAGCTCCTTCGTTCGTATGCACTCCTATTATTTAAAATGATTATTTTTGTCCGAATTGCGAATTTTTAAACTTTTATAACTTTACGAAACTCAAATGATGTCTGAACTGTACGGCGGTCCGAAGTGAAGAGGATACTTGCAGTAAATAAAATTGATACGTGTGAGAACATAATATCACACGGTCGTAATAGTTGTTCAATTGTCGAAGTATCTTTTTTGATTTTTTCATCAATAATGAAATATTTCATATCAAATTCGGCTCACATGTTACCCGAGCGTATGGAGCGGAACGGATATAATCTTTTGTTGTAAGTATTATTGTGACGCGACAACTAATCCTTTATTGCGAGGGTAAATTGTATGCTCCATAACTAATGCTGGATATCGAAGCTGGGACATTTGTTATAAATTTTCACCCTTTGTAAAGGAAAGGTACAATAAATTTCTTATACCGTAATATTATACTGATGCCGTATTATTATAATTTTTAGAAGTTTATTTTGATGTTGTGGATTTTTACTGTTGTTTGAAGCGTTGAGCACTCTTTGAGTGCATGTCAGCAAAAATCATGGAACTCACCTCATCGTCACCGATCGCTTTCCATGAGCTATATGTATATACTGTGTATATAGGTACATGGATATAGCTTCGTGCGTTATTTTTCACATCTGTAGACACTCCTGGACTGACACTGCTTTTTGTCGTATCACAGTTGCAATTCAAGTATTTTTCTGTTCCGTCAAAAAACCATATATGACTTGTTAGTAACATCCTATCAAAACATAAAAATATGTACAATTGAGGGTTGTCGATCGTACCGATAACGCTAGGGTCGAAGCGGATGCTAAATTTCAGTTCATAGGAATCATATTTATAGGAATGTTTAACAATTCAATGTACTTAAATGATAAATTGTGAGAATATTGCTCTGTGTGTTTGAATCAACGTTAGAAATTAGCCATCAATGGTTTCAAAAATAAACGAGAACATCCAAGTTTATGACATCAAATTAAAAAAAATAACTTATTCTTAAGTATGTCCCTGGAGGTTATTTTTAATATTTTCCATAACGTCGTGTAAAATTTAATAGCGCCAATAACAAAATATTATTTATTGAGTGGTAACAAAAGTTATGTTCACTTTCAAATTTATGATCCAAAACTGAAAGGCGTAAGCAATATTACTTTCAAGTTTCTTTCAAGGTACATACCAGTAATAATCTCTTTAACGGCATCTTAAAACGAGTATAAAGCTGTGGGTCTTAAGGGTTTTATTTGGGCGCAAGTTTCTCACCCTTCTCTGTTTTGTTCGAAGACGTTGTAAGAGAGCTAATGCCAAGTATTTAGCTTCGTCGTTAAGGATTTGTCAAGTTATATATCTACTGTACTGCAATAAAAACAATATGCAACGTATTATGTTATATCGTTAGTGTTCTCCGGAAAAAGGATTAAAATCCTTGTGCACCATTTTATTTCTTTTAGTATTTGCATTTGATTTTGATTTGGGTTTGAAATACTGACGTAATGTGTATATGTGTTATGTAAGTAGCTGTACAAGCTGTTTTGGAATAAGCTTAAAATAAAACAATGACTCTAAAAAATCTTAAAGATATACCTTTAAAATGATTTTTTATACACATGTACATATTGTACCGTTCACTGAGTACTAGGAACTGAGGAGACAATTTTAGGGGTAAGGTAGCTTAAGAAAATCAAACCCGATGAGTACCGGTTTGAGACTGATTTATATCTATAAAAACTTTACAATGATTCTTGTGAAATTATGTGAGTATGAATGAAAATTGTTTATACGTGTGGAGGTAATTACCTCATACATAGGAGATATCGTCAATAAGCATTGGAATTCAAAACGGAATTATTCGACACTTTCTTAAATCGTTCATTCATCATTTCGTAAAACCTCATACCGAATCGCTATCACAATTCTCTATTTCTTAGTTGCTCTCTCAATTGCTTTTGCATTATTCGAATACATTATGGATTTGTTTAGTCACAATATAAACAATATATACACAATTTGAAAAGCATTTATTCTAGCGCTGTATTTCTTATCGCTGTCGTTCAGCGATTTGTACTCTTTAGTACTCGCACTAAAATAACTAAAAAAGCTAACATAAAAACCCACAGAACCTCAGTAAAAACTATACGCCGTAAAAGTAACGTAAGTACTAAAATATATATAAAAGAGTGAGTAGTTATTCATGTCAAATATTCTCTGAAATCTGATAGAGTCGCTGCAAGAAAACTGTAATAAAATTGCTAAGACGCGCTTATAAAACACGTATCATTTAAATATTATCTTTATATGAGTGTTTCGTTCCCAAACAGTAAAGAAGGAGCCTATTTTTTTGTCATTCGCTGTCCATGCCTATTTTAAAGATCTCAAAAGTCTTGTAAAATCTTTTGAACCGTACGTAGTAGAGACTTTAAATTACCTCAAGGCATGTAACTACTAACTACCTGCTACAATTGCCATGTAACCAATTCCAAAAACCCTACGAGCGCGAGTTCGTCTCGCTCCATTCAATTCAGTTATTTAATGAATTCGTGGTGTGCTGGGTATAAATTACAAAAAAAAGGGGCATAATAATAATTTATAACTTATTATATTTCACATATGTATTGCTGGACACGAGGCTTCTCCACTACGGAAGGCCTTAATCATCTACTATGCGACTCCAGTCCAGATTATTGAAGCATGGTAAGTTAATGGCCAACAAATGACGGATTTTTTCAAGCCGACTAATAGCGTAGTATACGGTTCAATGAGACCCATTCAAAAACTTTCAACCGTATTATTTTGTTATACGAAACAGAAACGTGTGTGAAATTTAAGGTATTCATCAAGGTGGTAGAACTGATATTTATGGTTGGACGGGGAAAGTGCCTCCACCACGTCTATTTCTAGCATGAAGTAATTCTTACGTTTCGGAGGAAGGGTGTGACTACCAGCGCACTTTCTGCGTCCTCTGTGATTGACTGCAGATAGAATTTCTGATTAAATGGAGTGCTTGGAGATGTATATACATTAAAAATTTTAAGTACGAGCCATTTATTATTAGGGTCGAAAGACCATTAACGAAATATTTAAAGAAATGAATGTACTAGATGTAGCATCCGAATTTATTCATGAAAATGTGATATATGTTAAGAAAAATATTACTAAAATGAAAAAGTATACAAAATAAAGACATTTCATTTGTTAAGCACTTAATACATACGGATTTGCTTGATTTACATAACTGTTGCAATTTTCATAAATTTACATTATATTATTATCTATATTATATTATTGTTTATGTTATATATTTTTCCTGCGAGATCCCTAACAATATTTAAAAAACATTCTTGATACAAAACACATTGTCTATTAATAAAGGGTGTGTCTCTCATTACAAAGAATTTAGTAAGTTTATGAATCATCATCAATCATTTCAATTTAAAATTTAAACCGATTTTACGGCGCAGTAAGAAACGTTTATTGAACATGACAATAGAAAAAATACAAAAACGTTTAAAAGACTACGTAGCTTTATATTCAATTTCATACATATAGCATAGAATTACTAAATTTGTAAAAATGACGATCAAAGGAGCCGCAGTTTGAAAAAAATGCCGGCATTTTGCAATAGTCTTCTATCCTGCCCTCGTAAAATTAAACAAACGCAAGGTTTTCAATTATTGGGAGAAAGTCGTAAAACAGAATTTAAATGTACAAGTTAAGGGAAAGGTAAAATTTTTATTGGACGTCGTAATTTTATTGAAATCACTTTACAGTCCTTTGTACCAAAATTACAGCCCAATTCCAATCCCACATTGACCTTGATGACTTCGAGTGTACTCATCTATTTTTACCGCAACGTGCTAAACACATGTCTTACTGATACTATAAAGGCGAAAGTTTGTGAGAATGTATGTAATACCTACGTCTAGATTCGTATCAAAACCGTATTTTAAAATTAGGAGACTGCTTTAAAAACCACTGGGGATCTAAATACGTTCGGGTCAACGTGGGAGTTTTTGTATTCGAAATGTTTAAAGAGTTTTTGTCTCTTTCCTAGTCTTTGAATGGCATACAAGTTAAAAAGTGTACTAGATGATGTTGCAACTTATTTATTGTTTGCATTAGCAGGTTTATTCTATATTTTAGCACGTTATAGCAGTAGACTCTCTCAGTCTCAATTTGCAGAGTGACATAGGCTATATAATTTTTAAAAAGGCACCTGCAAATGGGGAGTGGGGAAAAAAGGGACGATTATTTTTATTATCACGACAATATAGGTATCAAATGAAAGCTAGTAAGAGACCACTCTATAATTTATATTACAATACTTTTACAGTACAATTTTGATGATAACTCATATAAAGCGTTAAATATATTATTATAAACAAAAATCGTTTTAAAGAGTTAATATTTTTAACAGTGATACTAGTTACTAGATTAAAGTAGCAAACGAGCATGTCGTCTACTTGATAGAAAGTGATCATCGCCACCCATAGATATTAGTGAGCAAATTCATTTAGAACCGCTGCAATCACCGCTGAATGCCGCGTCAATTGAACTAGTAATCATACCCTTCCACCGAAGAGCTAAAACTGCTGGACGCTGGAAACGGCTGCGGCGATGAATACGCTCGATAAATCTCAGTCAAACTATACTCGTTCTTTCTATTAGATATTATACATGTATCAAAATAGAACACCAAAGAAGCCGTCAATATTGCCAGTTTTTTGTAATCCCAATTTGTAATGTAATCGTTTTGAGGATATCTCGGGAGAAAAGTTTACTCTAAGTATAAAGCAAAATAGGTAGAAATATAATGTGGTTTCTTTTTTTATAGCGCTTTATGGAATTGTAACGTGTCTATTTATGCGAATGGAACCTCCTAGAAGAGCGATTACTGAGTAATGTGGTGACTAGTTCAATCTCTCGCAAAATCAATTTGATAAGGAGAAAACTTAACGCACATAATCCGATTATGGAAACAGTTAAAAGCAAATATGGATACATATATAACTTGTCACAGTAATCCGGAGAAATTTGCAATAAAATCATGTTATTTATCATTCCACGAATTTGTGTTTAGTCACAAAAAACCCGATGACTAACTACCTAAAACAACATTATGGCAACTTTCTTTAATCGCCTAAGTGATACTCATTTAAGCTATTTCAAACAAGCAAATTGCTTTATATGGCCACACCATGCGTGATAGTAAACATAATTAGTATTTTCATAATCTTGTGCAACGTTCATATTTCCACGGCCTACCGACCTTTGAACGACTATATCAGAATGAAACTCATTTGGGAGGTAATTTAAAGTTATAATGGCTACTGGATTACTGTTTCTGGTAACATGTTTGTTATTCTGTTTGGATAACTGCGATAAGCTTAACGTCGGCTGTTTTTAGCCTTATGGAGCCGCTTTCCCGAAAAAAGAGGATTATTTTGGCTCAAAAAGTAATTTATTCTATACCAACAAATTCAGTATAATATTCGCTATCGTTTTATTAAATTCCTATCAAATAACATACTGTGTTGGATGATACGCGTGATGGAGCGGCCATCATACCGGTCGGACACGCAATGGGTTCCAAGTTCGATCCCCGGCGAGACAGATATTTAAGTAATAAATTCAGATTGCTGTTCTGGGTCTGTGTATTACTAAAGATGTTGTATGTGTTCATGACACCCACGAAACAGAAAGAAAAACCTATAAGCAATGAGTGTAGAAAACGTTAGTACCTACCTATATTATTTTAATTTCCAAAGGTACCTGAGATTGCTTTTTATCGATCTCACGTACTACTATTATTTGCGTAATTTCACTTTCAAATCTCCTTTGATGTCAGTTAAAGCTTAACCTCAGATGATCGGTTCCATTTGACACTATTGTAACATGAAAAAAATAACTCTAGTTTAAAATAACGATTCTTTCAGGATTAACATTCAGCTTTCGACAAACTTTCACCAATATCAGGAATAGATTAACATTTTATTTACACTTCCACCAGCTGAGAATCAAACTCGGAGCGCTCCGCATAGTACCAGCATCTCAGCATCACACCTGCGCCACTCAGCCGTCAGACTTTCCACAAGATTATCGAATGTCAATGTGAATTTCAATACTGCGGTATTGTGAAGGTTTTCTAACAAAGCCAGTAACAACGACAATGACAGCTCACCTGCTCTCATATTCGCATAAAATATCACCTGTTTTTAAATCACAAAGCAGGAGATTTGCCACAAAAGGTAAAAGGAATGAAATGGTACAATCGCATTATCGCATGCTTAATGGAACACTGACCCATTAAGAGATAAGTTAAAATTTAGTTACGTACAGATACAGGCTTCTGA
>DWTU01002197.1:0-11850 GCA_018251515.1 Cecropterus confusis | reverse complement strand
TTTTTCTTAAATTATGTGCATATTAGAAGATAATTATCACTGCTTTACGGTGAAGAAAAACATCTTGAGGAAACCTACACACCTGAGAGTTCTATAAAAAGTTCTCAAGGGTGTGTGAAGTCTACCAATTCAAACTTGGCCAGCACGGTGGACTTTGGCCTGAAACTTACTCAATCTGAAAGAAGACCCGTGCCCAGCATTGGGACAATAATGGGTTGACGATAGATATAACATAGTGTGGTAAGGGGAGACGATACTTAAACGAGTCGTTCTTAGTCGTCAAGAGTACCATCTGTGGCCAAACTCACGTCAGACTCCGATTACATCTAGGATTAATTATAAATATCCGTCGACGGCAGTGGCCACTTACCACCAGATGAACAGCATGTTCGTTTGCTACTTTCATATTGTAAAAGAATACAATAATATGACATAATTTGCTATGACTCTTATTACAATTATTATTAAATTGTGGTATGATTAAATATTTTCGATAATTTGATACAACCTTAATCGTTTCGAACTACATTACCTAATCCATACGTAGTATTGCATATTTAATGTAAATTCATTAATAAGAAGCTCGTAAGAGTATTTAATTACGGATTATGTCATTAATATGCAATGACACATAGTTAATTAATTATTAAATACATATCTATATATTATAACCACGTTAACTAATGCGCTCTGGCTAAGGTAGAGCTTAAAATGATAGCATTGGATTATATTTGAAATGCTGAGGTAAGTCAGTAGATTAAAAAAGTCAGTATATTAATAATCTGTTTAAAAACATCGTTTTAAACAGATTATTATTTTAGCTTCTTTCAAGTGTATTAATAAAAGAAATTATCTACTGTGGCTACTTACTGTTCCTACTTATTCTAAGTTATTCCTAAAGTAGTATAAAAGTTACAAGTAGATTACTAAAAGCTACTTACTGAAAGACGATTTAACGTTTATTTTGACTACACGAAATATATAAGCAATACTTACTAAGTAATACGAATAGATTTACTGACTACTTCAGCTGTAGATTTAAAGAAAATTAGGTAGGTACTTGTTTTGTAATAAAATGTACATTTTAAACGAAAGTCTAGAATTTTAAACATGACAATGTTTAGACGTAAATATGTTTACAACTACAAATAACGTTAAATAGGTATGTAAATTGGGTTCTTAATAGGCAATTATATTTTATTAGTAGGTAGGATCTTTAGATAATTTTAGATAATTATGACACATACCTACTTTTGATTAATGTATCTTAGATAGGTTCATAATACATAACTTATATGTGTCTAAAGCACAAATTGACATTTCAAAGCTGTAGGCAAAGAAATTCTTTTACTCGCGTCTTCGCTCGCGTTTTCCAATTTTTTGACAAACAATCGTATCTGCTAAAATTTTTATTTTTTATTTATTTAAAAGTATCCTATGTTTCTTATAATACCTCTAAGAATATGTGCACAAAGTTTCATGAAAATCGGTTGAGTCGTTTTGGCGTAAAAGCGTAACAAATAAACTTACATTCACATTTATAATATTAGTAGGGTTGTTCATTTATTAAAAGTAACGAGACTCATGTTACACTTACCCCATTTACAATATTTCATATGAACAGATAGATATACAGTGACGTATACAGTAACAAGCAAATCACTCATTAATCATATTTTCGTGCTTAGCTTCCTGCCATTTTATATTTCACGTAACCTTTTCGGACCTTTGAAAAGGTAGAAAAATAAAATACGTACACCAAATTCAAATAACCGTTGGATCTTACTAATATTTTAAATGTGAAAGTATTTGCGGCTGTATGTGTGTTTGTTTGTATCTACACAAAAACTACTGACTGAATTTATATGAAATTTATCACAGATATAGTTTATAGCCTAGATTAATACGTATTTAATACATTATACACACAAATAATCACAAATACATACATAATTTTGGTACATGACTCAAGCGGGAGGTGCCGCGGGACAATTCGTTAGTAATATATCTATGTAAATCTGTCCATAAATACTTATCACTTACATAGTAATAAGTGTAGGAAGTAAAAATATACAGGTAATTTGACGAGTACCTACCATTCAAAGGTCGTAGTCATAAAGTTAGGTAGGAACAGGAAAAGGGCAATAAGACTATGTCAGAAAGTCCACGAAAGCGTCAATTATTTTACACCCACTGATAAGATTAGATGAATTCCAAAAAACTGCGATGTGTAATGTAAAATGAGTTAAAAAAAAACAGGCGTAGAATTTTTTTGAAAAAATATATTTCAGTAAATGTTATTTTCATCACTATTACTTACTTACTTCTAGTCCCTTTTGATATATAGTAGTAGGTTGGTACTAATATTAGGATCTAGAAAATCAATTTATCTAAGTGGGTACAATTTCTATATTGAAAAAAAATGACATCGTTAATTAAAAACAAAACATACATAAGTACCTAAACCAAGAAGAATAAAGACACGATAGAGTCATTTGGCAACAATTCAGTCATTTGAAATAATGTCTTAATTTAAAAAGTTTTGTAATGCAGCATGAAAATATTAATTGAACTACAACGTATCCATTCGCGTAAATGACGCAAACCATATAAGATAAGTAGGTAAGTACATTCTACATAAAATGTGCTCGTAAAATGATTATGAGCATCGTTAGCGAAGGTAAATTCTAATCAATGGTTAATTATATACGCAAAATGATGTGTTAGGTTGTTAAGTGCATTTTATTGCTAGTTTAAGTTAAAATATTGTGTTACATACGCATATATTACTGGTTTGTCAAGTAATGTTGTCTCTAGAATGGCATTTTTGAGATTTTAATGCCTTTTAAGACACATGTCTATTTGAAGGTTGGTACTTTAATAGATATTTTACAACCGCGCCTTAACTGAATTTTGATGTTATTTTATTTTGTGTATAAAAAATATTTTTGAGTTGTTTGTTAAATTTCATTTTTAGTTGAACTAAGTGTTAAAGTTAAGTGTGTAAGTAACAGAATTGACATATGTTGTAATTATTTGTTTTTGGATGTACACAAATATATTTATTTGCATTGCCTTAAAATGTGGAGCTTTTACAATCGTTCCATAGCAAAATACAATAATGTTTAGCTCAGGCTTTGCAACACTAATCTCGCAACAGAAACATATAAATTACAAAAGAGACCGAACAAAGGCATGTAGGTACAATACAAAGACTTGCCAACGAAACGCAATTACGAGAGCAATCCGCTCACTTAATAGCTTCACTGGGGGACTCTATGTCACCAAAAATTTGCATCGAGTTACCCTGATCTAAGCTCCAGAAACGACCTAACTTACTGAAATAGTAACTGCGACAAAGTTCTATCGTTGAAGTGAATTGAAGACTGTAGAACTGTGTCGTTATACGCTTGCCTTTGTTTGGGACGATTCACGATTCTTGCCGATCGATTCCGAAGGCAGAGCTCGGTTGGCCCCGCCTACTGGGAGGCGCGCGGCTGCTTCGGGAGCCGACACAGGCGCCGCTCGAGCGGCTCCTTTGAGCCCCCCCTCCCCATCCCTCGCCTCACAAGCGCCTCGATAACGAACGCACACAAGCTCATATCGCTCCGTGCGCTCCCTCAAGCCGGTTGTCAGTCAACAAACCGGTTTGGCCGTGACAACACAGGTGATAGTGCTCAGTGTTAGTGTTTTCGATGGATTGTTCAGTTGAGATGGAAGACAAACCGTACAGTGTTGATAGTTCCGATGATATCAACATCGAGGAAGAGGAAGACGAACATATCGAGGAGAATCACAGTAAGTGTTTGTTTGTTATTTCCTTTTAGTACTTAATAAACTTATTTGTAAACATTACATTCTTTTTTATTTTGCTTTGGAAAAAATAGTTATGGTTATGACTACTTTAAATAATTAAAAAAAGTATCATATTTAATTAATTGATTAAATATATAGATTCATAAGTTTATTTAAGTTCAGGTTTATGAGTTTTTTAAAAGATAAATTTGCACAATTGACAAAAAAAAACTTGGTAAACGTTTTTAAGAAGCACTTGACGTATAGGTACTTTAAAAAAAGTATTGTTTTATATTTTTATATACTTAATAAAATAAACTTGTTTTTCATACAAACATATAAGTACCAAATAAAAAAACAAATTGAATTAAAAAAGTATGAGTTAGTTAATTATTGAATTACGTTCAAAACAAATAGGCCTACGTTTCTAACGATAGCTTTATTATCTTCGCAGGCTATCCTCCAGACTTTCCGATCGAGGCTTTAGTGAAGCTCGAAAGACCGTCGCCGCCTTTGCCGACTCCACCGCACACGCCCACAGACGACACGCCTCCCGCAGTCGTGATCTCTCGCCACCAGCCCGGCTGGAGTCCCGCTCCCCAAGCATATCCGAGCTATAGAACGATGCAAACCCCATACACCTACGAGAAGCCAGCACCGAACTACGGACACCCGATGTCCGCGTACATGCAAGCCCAGGTCGCAACACTGCCACCATCAGCACCTTACCACGCGATGATAGTCAACCAGTGGATAAGGAACGCAGCGTTGTACCACCAATCACTCCGGTATCCAGGGGTAATGGCGCAGCGCCTTGCAACGAGGAATCCGCCCCCTATGAGGGCGCCAGGAGTCCCCGGTACGAGACCGAAGAAGCAATTCATCTGCAAGTACTGCAACCGCCAGTTCACTAAATCCTACAACTTGCTCATCCACGAAAGGACGCATACCGACGAGAGACCGTACTCCTGTGATATCTGTGGAAAAGCCTTCAGGAGACAAGATCATCTTAGAGATCATAGGTATGTATCTTTTTCCAAACATGTTATTTTTCATCTTTAACCAAACTTTTTGTAAAAGGACTTATTGATTATGATTACAATTTGACTCTTAAGTAATCAATTAGGTACTATCGTAAACTTGAGTTAATTTAATGTTTCCTTTCTAATATCAACAAAGTGATTTAGGATATGTTTCCAAAGAATAGTTGCCGATCAGAGTTAGGAGACCAAAAACAAAAAACAACTTAAAAGTGTAAACCTTTTGTGAGGTCGCGACGCGGCCGCACGCGCTCACCCACAACCGGTTTGGTTCTTTACGATCAGCATATCTGTCCTGCTCCGTCGAACAAATTACATGTTATATTTCTTAGCTTTTATGAGACAAACGGATTTAACTCAAATTATAGCCAATGCCTGTTAAGCGTCTAATGTGTCTAATGCATAATAACCATAATTTACATACGGGCTTTATTTCGTCACCGTACTTAAACCAACGCGGTTGTTTACACTAGGCGTCATAGCGTGAGGTGAAAGTGTCGCTTTAATTAACCTTCTTTTTCTATTCTTCCAGGTATATCCATTCAAAGGAAAAGCCTTTCAAGTGTTCTGAATGTGGAAAAGGATTCTGCCAGTCGAGAACATTAGCGGTCCACAAAATTTTGCACATGGAAGAATCTCCCCATAAATGTCCGGTCTGCAGCAAGAGTTTTAACCAAAGATCGAACTTGAAAACCCATCTTTTGACTCACAGTGAGGCGAATAAGCATCATCTAGAGCATCTAGAGGGATGTCAAGAAGTGTCGTCAACGAGTCAAGTGTCAGAGAGTTCCCTTCTCGACCTTTCGCATAAACCTTCACCGCCGCTGGTACAACCTTATCAACTACAGCCTAGCCCTCAGCAATCCCCCGTAGAAGGTCCTAAGAGAACGTTGGGTTTCTCAATAGAAGATATAATGAAGCGTTAGACTTATTATATAGGATTTAAGTAAGCCAAGTTGAAAGTGAAATTCTACTTCACAGAACAGGTTTGAGCGCGGAATTTACGCATATGTTTGTTTAAAATTAATAGAGTTTCAATGTCGCGATTGTTTGTAAGTCGCATCTACAGTTGCAGGCATTTTAGGATCTATATTCATTAATTCCGTAATCGTTTAATGTAGTACCTTCCCTTAGAAATTTACCAAAGATTTATCGACATACTTCTTAAACTTTTAATCATCTTTTCTACTAAGTAATGGGTATTAGGCTCATCTTCCAGTATTAATTTAAAACCAGTTCTTATGTTATTCATTATTAACGAATTATCCACATTAGGCGTAGATGACTCAGTAATAAATCCTATTTAAATGTAAACATATTTATAAGCTCGATCTTCTTTCAACGCTAAAGACTGAAATTATTGTTTTATTGTTGTTATGTTTTCTTAAAGATTTATTTATTGTGATAACTTCTCAGTTAGGCCTAAGTTAATGGTTAACTAAAGTTACCAAAAAGTATTACCGTTGTTTTAAGTTCGTTCATTCCAAATTATGGGGCTATGACATCATTCAGATCATGTTCAAAGTAGTTATGTACCTATTTAATTAGACTTAATAGTACAATTGTATTAATTTAAGTTTGTATTCAAGGATTAGAAAGTTTTGACACTATGATGTATCAACATTTTCTAATGTTTATGAATGTCTTTGTAAATAATTGTATAGTTTAAATAGATATAGTTTTAAGTTAAAGAGGCTACTTGTAAGAATTAAAATTGAAAAAAGAAGGTTTCAATCATATTTTTTCGTTTCATTCCCTCCTAAAAACGAAGTTCGTTTAAAATATTCTTTTAAACAATTAACGATTCCAGTAATAACGTATTTGTGTTGAATTATCTTAGATTAGAAGAAATTACTGCTAATTTACCTACTTTTGGTAAATAAATAATATAAATTTTAAGAATTAATATTAAATTTAGGATGTAATGAATATTACTTAATATTTTTTAATGAATAGCTTTCAATTTTTATAATTAGTCATGGTCCTAAATAGATACTTACGTAATAATACCTAGGTTCTAATTTTTAAAATATAAAAAGCTACCTAAATATAACATAAGCGACGATTTTAGTAATATGAGTACAATAAGCTTTGAAAGTATCAGTAGGTAGGTATATGTTCAATTATTTTAATTTCAGACATTAAAATAATTATTTTGAATATCATATAAATTATAGTATACCTACTGTAACTTATAGGTACCTATCTATTTTATTATGCCAGTTTCGCAACAGACATCACTTAAAAACAAATTAACGATAATCAAAAAAAATCATATTAGATAGAAAACACAACTTCTGCATACAAATAAGGAACAGATATAAAATTAACACCGATTACAACTTGGTGATTATTAATAATTAACATTTATTTACATAATATCAAAATGTTCGCAATTAAGACGCGTTATATTTGACACCTATTAAATTTCCAAGGCTATTAAAATAACATAATTTTACTATAATTTGTTTAGTCTATATTTATGATTACTAATTTTACGGCTTGAATTACAGCCAGCCATTGATGGGAGAATAAATATTTAAATCTATTAGTTTCTACTGCGACTTTTTCATTGTTTTTTAAACCTACCTACCTTTAGATAGAATTGGGTGCTTTTAGGTATAGTTCCTTTATCGCAGTTATATTTACGCATGCATTGATTCTTATAGCTAGGTTCAGTTGAGCGGTCACCACACCAGTCGCCATCACCATCTACCGTCCGTGGAAGGAGTGATACGCCGTCTGTTAAAGCTTTTTAAATTTAATTTAGTTTACTGTCTGGGATTCAGTCATTTTTGTATCAGTTAGACTCACTGCACAGAGGGTTCTAGTGAAGAGCATTGAATGTGTTGTAATTACCTATTTTAAGCCTATGCGGTACCCGATGTTAAGTGATTACTGTAGTTTAAGACATATAAATATTCTAGCAATTATCTTTAATAATCCCCATAGAATTAAAGTTAGTTAAATTATGAAAGAGATTTACAAAATCGTGTCTCTTTATATCTTTTTGCTGTTCAAGTTAATAATAATATTATTGAAGTGAATCTTCTTTAAAATCGTTGTGATTTGAACTTGAATGAAATTAGAATGCATCATGACAAGAATAAACACATAAATTTATAGGAAGTCGCCGAAAGAATGAAATAGAATACATTACACATACAGTATTTTGTTAGTTGACACAGTTACATACACAGTATTTTGTATTCTCGGTCTCCTCTCTTTACGATGCTTCGTAGCGTAAAATATATTATTATAAATTATTTTATTATTTGTTTATTATAACTGGATATTACTTTAACTGGATCAATATAAAAATAAAACTGAAAAACATACAGACAAATTCTTTAACAATTTGGTAAGAATATAAATAAGTTCGTTAAAGCAGGCCGATCGAATCAATTTGCATGGCCGTTTCTTGTAACGGCACCTTACATGTGTTGCTTAATGAACAGGTTGCTCAATACAGGCTTTAAAGTAGGCAATTGAGTAAAACTTCCATACTTGATCTATGATGCTGTATTGTCCCACTGAAAATAGACTTCCTTCAAAGGAAAAAGGATTCAAAGTTCTTATAACGCATATAACCTACTTACTTTTGTAATAAGTATACAACATATATCTCCGAAACTATTTTAGGAATAATTATCATCGATGTTTCAATAGGATGCTTTTATAAACGTTACCTTAGAAGCATCTGGTTTGTTGTGGTAAGGGAAGCATATTATCGGAGGTAAGTATTCCAACTTAGTTATCAGGGGTAGCAATTCATCAATGGACTTCAGTTAAGCCTCTAATTTTATCTGGGCTTGATTATAGATGTTCGTGGGTGGCAGTTATAAAAATCAAAGTGTTTTCTGGGATTTCTCACATAAAATTAAAAAAAATGTACCAGATCTTAATTCGTCGCTGCTGCTAGTGGTCACTTAAACCATAACGAAGCTTTTTAGATTTATAGGTAACAAGCTTATACCTGCTTCTCCGCCCGTTTGGGTCATATACCAGGGTTAAAAGTATTCTATCTAATCAAACTATCTTCGTGCTATTTATATATTATACGAAAGCCATATTTCTAGAATCCAGGCAGTGTTTGAACCAATTAGGAGCCGCATATGGCGGAGTACTACGCATAGGGTTTGCCACCCGTACTATATAATGTAGTATTACGTTACCTGAGGTATTTGTAGCCTATACTTTATGAGAATAGTAAAGTACGCGAAAATGATTTATTTTGGATTATCGGGGATCAAAAACAGTTTGGGCGTAAGCCCTTTGTGTAAAACAAAGCCCAAACTCAATGGGGATTTCGTTGTTTTATTACAAGGTTTCTGTGACCATCTCACGGGTCCATGACAATAATATTCCATTGTATTTCGATTTACATATGCATGCAAGTTTTAGCTCAACCGGAAATCAGAAATTAAGTCAAAATTAAGTTCTATTATACGCAGATCGGGGCATGTGTAAGCAAATAAAAGCTTGTTATAAGGAAAAGAATATACTTTATTTTGAAAGTGTGTATTTTTTCTCCCTTTTACAAGCAATGTAATACCAATGTAAACCAATGTAATTGCTGAAAACAAAGGTGGCAACCCTAACTACGCTCCGCAATTCAAAAAACCTAGCGGTCGTTCACCCGGTCAAATTCCTAGCTCGCGTTCCTTTGTTATCTACGCTATCTTCAGCGTATCCTAACCCCTTGCACTGTTCTAATTAACTTCTTTGTACAGGCGACAATGCAAAGCTTGCACAAACTCGACATGTTTGCAGTTGGAAGTGGTTAAGTTGACTAACTTGATTTTTTTTCCAAATTTTTTTAGAAAGCAGAATCAAGATAGCTGAAATGGCATTATTTGTTTACAAATAGAAAAGAAAATTATAGCCACTATTAGAGAAATACTAATATTTTACCAATGGGCCCGAGCTGACGGAGTCCAGATACAAAAAATGGATGTCAGGCATCAGCGCACCTATTCAGATCAAAACGCCCGGGACTGAAATCACCCATATACTCACAAAATTTTACAGTAATCAGATAGCGTCTTCTGTAATAGGTGTATATAAAGACAGTAAAATGTGATTTATATACATTAAGATTATTCTAATTTTCTAATCTTAGGTAAAGTAGGACAGAAAATCTTGTATTACGCAACAGTGTTATACGCGCTCCACACTTACGCATAATAGTCTACACTTAGAAACACTAGGTTTTGCATTTTATGTTTATTATAATAATTATGTTGATTCAACCCTCATATAGGAAGTTTGTCGAAAAATCCATTCGCACATGTGTTCCTCATTATAAAGTCTTTTCTACATTATAATAAGGGACCCATTTGCAAAATTTCTCGTTTGTAAACTAACTTTACATAATGAGTTTTGTCACGTTTTATTAAGGAGACATTATCGTTAAGTCACATGATGATATCAATGCAACGGTGCATAGCTTGTATTCTAGTATCAAGACTTAGTTTAGTGAATATTCATCATCTCCCGCAAATAAATCATTAGTGAGCATTCACACGCGCATCGGGTTTTGTTTTCTGATTACATTAATTACTATTTATTTATTTGCCACGGTCGTCGCGATAGTGATTGTAAGTTGAATCGGAACTTCTGTTTATTTTTGTATTTGTTAATGATAAGTGATCATTATCACCAACAAATACAAAAACTCGACGACGGTGACGACCCGCGTGGCGGAGCGGTCACTATACCGGTCTGACACGCAGTGGGTCCCGGGTTCAATCCCTGGCCAGACAGACATCTGAATGATGAGTTTAGATTTCTGTTCTGGGTCTGGGTTTTTGTGTGTTCGTCTTTGTGTGCATGGCACCCACGACACCGAAGAAAATCCTACTGTGGCGCTATGAGTGTAAAAAGCGTTTATGTTTATGTTTATTATCAGTTATAACAGTGAGCGGCGGTCTCATACAAACACCTACCATAAGGTAGGTGTTTATGCTGTCCGTTGGAAAATTGACACCTCAATAATAATATTGTTTGATACGTGATACTTTGTGGCAATACGAGATTTTTGTGTATTCAAAAACCTGATCACAATGTGCTTTAAACACAGCGGTGTTAAATGTTTAAATTTAGCTTTTTAATTAATAATTTAATGTATGATGTTGTTTATTAATTGTTAAATGATAAACACTACTGTTTGTCCAGTAGTAAAAAATAGTCCTTAATCACAAATTTTGCAAATAATTGTAATATAATTCTAAAGTTTGTAAAAAGTCACAATGCAAGAAAAAAAAAAACATTAATTTGTTGACAAACAATTGTTTGCCTATTATCTATATTTAAGCAACACACTTGTCTACACTCTATCTATCCACATACGGGTACAAGTTAACATAACTGCTATAATTATGATAACAAAATAGCACAAGTTTAGCCAGTACGAGTCACGGCCGAAACCTCCAACGAATCGAAAGGCCAATGTTCCGATGAGTTCAAGTCGAAAATCTAGAATTTAACGCGAACCTGAGACTCGCCCACTGTTTGCTCGAACTGTTATAACACATGATCACATGTGTTAAACAAATGTCGTACACGGCGTTACTTTTGAATTTTTTCGCAAAGCTTTTGAATTTCTGAGTTAAGAACTTTTTATTGTTCTCAATATGAATTTAATTTAGTGAGCTGTATTATGTTCATAACAGTGTGAATGATCTTACCACTGTGTAAAAATAGACGTCTAACTGTAACTTAAATATTGATCATTAATTTGTATGTATTTAATTTATTTTTAAGGCGCATAACTGAATCAGGTTACAGAAAAAAAATCAAATAGAGAGTTACTTGCCCTAGCTTTAACTCATTACTTTTAAATAAATTTGTAGTTCAGGCTCACTTACTCACAGTTCTTAATTATATTTTCAGTCATAAAATAAGTATAGAAAACTCCTGCAAGCGATTCAGCTTCAGACCATAAATTGAGTTAACATATATATATTACATTGACGTATACATATGTACACAACCTTATAATATAATATATTGA
>DWTU01002196.1:0-11852 GCA_018251515.1 Cecropterus confusis | reverse complement strand
TATATTTAGTTGTAAGTTATTTAGATTTTGTTTCTTGCTCTAATATTTATGTTTGAAGAGTGTGATTTGCTTTAATTTTTCGTTCTGAATATTAAAGAATTTTACTTATAAGATTAATATTAAGATTTTTGAAAAAATATTATTATGACTTCTAATTCATTCGACATGAAGCGTTACCTACGGACGTTTTAAAGTGAGTGAAAATAGTATAGAAAATCTGTCTGAGGTTAAATGGATCACACACCCCTCAGATCTGTATTGGTACACTCAAACTTAGTATCCCAAATATCCCTATGAATCAGATACACGCTAACTATAGCGTGACAGAATTCACCACCAAATGGTACAACCAACAAACTCATAAACAACAGCGATTAGTGATTAAAATATTAAAAACTGTGGACATCTGATTAGCATTCCAAATCTGTCTAACCACCGTCCCGCGTCAGATAAGCGACATGCAAGCATTTTCGCATGTCGATATACACCGATAACGTAGGAAGAACGTCCGTCTGTCACGCGAGTGGTAACGGCCAACTGATTTTTACTGCATTTTGATGCAATGCAGATTAAAAGGCTCAAAGGTTACTTTTGCCGCATGTATGGATCTTTGTACCTACGTCTTATATTACAGTGTTAAGTGCTATGGGCTGAGTAGTCTTTCTAACGTAACGCGATTCTTGCGGTTTGGTGGAAGTTGGAAATTTGTGATCAACTTTAGATAGAAGCCCTATTAACAACTAATGAGCTATGTTCTCGTTTTCTATTACAATTTGAAACTATCAAAATCAGGTGTACATTCAATATTTTTATTCGGAATCAACACATCGTAACTGATTTTCCTGCAGGAGATTGAGAGTGTTCCATGATACTTTTAAAGGCATCTCTTATAAGCTATTCCGGTGGTGAGGTACTAATCAATTGATAACGCCTTGAATGATCAAGATCGATTCTGCAACTGCAACTTCTTTACTACGTACCTATACGAAATACGTAAACTAATTTTAACTTGGCAGTAAAATTATATATATTTAATAGCTAAATACATAAGTGGCTATCGGTACCCAGCCTACAACGATCTAGTCGTTAACTGGTGTGCTAAGACTTGATAGGTAATAGTTAAATGAACTGCTTATTAAGTGATGTAGAAATAATAGACACAATTACCCGTAATCCTTTAAACTTTCGCTTTTGTAAAGCCTTCCTAGTATTCAAATAAGAAGTGAACTAACAATCTTACTAATATAACAAATGCGGAAGTTTGTGTGTGTACTCTTTCCCGTAAAAACTGCTGGACGGATTTCGCTAAAAATTGACACACACTCTGACCTGGGACTACCGTGACTGAAGCGAGCGGGGCCGCGGCAATAAGCTAGTTTATTATAGGAAGGTATTCCTTATATCCGACATAAAAAGTTGTTTGCATTCCGTCCCTTTAAAACATTTCAAAAATACACTTTCGATGTATCTACGCTTCAAAAATAGGTTATGTGATTAGTTATTCTTACATATGCAATGAGTTTCATATACATAGTTTAACATTTACCTAATAATTTTCTCACTAGAGTTTTAGTGTCTATACTATGGAAGTAGCAAACGAGCATGCATTCTAGCTGATGTTAAGTGGCCCCTGCCGCCCATGTCCATCTGTAATCAATCCCAGATTAGATCAATTTCACTTGAGGTGGGCCGCAGTTGCGTTGCTACTCTTGAGGACTAAGTTGAAACACCTGGGTTAAGGTTAGCACACCTTCCAGACAAAACACAGCATCGCTAAACACTGTTGTTGTAAGCAGACAGATTTGGCGGTGGTGCTTCAAGACGAGTCACAAAAAGTTCAACCTTCAAAATTATTGTTAAATTATTTTTTCTTACATTTAAATTACTATATCAGTATCTTGGAAAAACAAATATTGTTATAAACAACATTACTTTTTGTCTTTGTCAATCTATTACCTACTCTTTCACTACTGGGTTCGCTTCTGTTCTAAAAGTGGGAGGCGTTTAGACCATAGACCACCGCGCTGGACAAGTGCGAATTGATAGACTTAATTGGGGTAAAACTTGGTAAAGAGAATAAATGTTTTAGAAGCTTGGACTCTTTGGACACAATTTAATTTAAATAAGAAATCTCAAGTAAGCAGGTTTACTCGCCATGTTTTTCTTTGCCGTTTAAGGAAATGATAAATAATCATATTCGCACAAAACTTCAAATAAAATTAAAAGTGGGATTCGTACTTTGGCCCTCTCCATTGAAAGATCGAGTTACAACCGCCAATCATTGCTTTTATTAGTTTTGGTTTAGCAAAATAATGTATTGCGTAGAAACTAGTGTTAACTGTAGTCTCTAGTCTGTAATGTGACAGCCTCGAGCAGCCAACCTCTGGCCACTGGCCAGCGAGGCCGCCCACAGCCAACACGCGAGGCTACTGCGGCGGCCAGTGCAGTATACTCGCTGCTAATCGTTAATTCAGATACACAAAATCCCCTAACCCTGACTCAAAAATTTATTCGCAAGTTTATGAAAAATCGTATTTTTAGCTATTTAATTAGTCTTAATTGTATAATAATATATGATCTTAATTAAATGCTTCATTCGGTATGTTATCCAAATTAACATGTTTTTAATTCTTTAACAAAATGATAGCACAATACAAGATGAACTGTCACGTTCTAAAATACACTGTAAATTTAAAAATTAATTTGGTTTCTGTTTTAACTTCATGAAATTTGTTAATGTGGTTTCCCTATATTAGTATTTTCCTATATCATAATAGAGAATTATATTTTTGTGCAATCAGTTTTTGACTCACTTCAAATTTACCATTCAAAGCAAATTAGCCATATTATGTTGCTTTATAACTATCATATCAATAATTATAATCGCAATTGATCAATTAAGTCACAGTTTAGTGTTACCGGTAATGACTGTTCAAGGACAATTGTATAAGATACGTACAGTAGGTGGCAGGTGAAATCCCAGCAGGAATTCCGTCGGCACGCGTGGTCACGTAACATTTGCGTCACGACTTCACACTTGTCACCGATACTAGTGTTCGATGCTTTTCCAGTTATGGATGGATAAATAATTTTAATTGTTTTTTAATATAATACTGAAGTACCAACCGAGCATGCAGTCGATCTGATGGTAAGTAGCCACTGGTCCTCATGGACATTTGTTGCCAACCCCAGATAAGATCAGAGTCTTAGCTGAGGTTGGCCGCAGATGCGTTGCTATCCCTGAGAACTAAATTGAAATGCTTCTGATAAATACGTCTGCCTCCGATGTCCAACCAAATGTTATCACTTTGAAGGTGGTAGAACCCTTTGTGGTTCGACTCGGGAAGCACCACCGCCAAACCTCTTGCTGCCTAATAACAAGTTTAAGAGTGTTAAGAGTTGCTGTGTTTTGGTCTGAAGGGTGTGTCCCTTCAGACCAAAACACAGCAACTCAACTAAAGGAGATTTGCAGGCCAACGTCAGGTAAGACTCTGATTTCATCGGATTGATTACAGATGTCCACGAGCGGCAGTTGCCACTTACCATCCATAGATGGACAATACGATCACTATAAATCATATATCGGCTCCTGTAATCGTAAATGTTGTAAAACGTACGAGTACAGGAGTCACAGACTAGCTTGTTCTTGTATTAAATTGTTATTTTATTATGAGAGATTTTGTAGTGTTGACAAACAGTGCTAAGATAAAGGTATTCAACGGAATCTATTCAGCATCTAAACGGAGAATGAATAGACCAAACGAAGCAGCCGATTTCTATTTGATGCACTTATAGCATTATAATTGCGTTTGCAAAGAACAAGGCACGAATTATTTGCGTAACTGTGGCCAAGATATAATCTCGCGACTTTCTAACAATCGTGATTGACAGATGATGAACAAAAGATTTGGGAACCACTTGCAATCTAGGTGATATTCGGATTCAGACAATGAGGGTCAGTGATACTCAACTTACAGTTGGATTTATTTTAAAATAAATAAATGGATTAACTTACACCAAAAACTCAGACAAATTACATTGCGCATTAATGTAGCATATATGTATATTCTTATTTTTTCATATTTGGATATGTAATCGTGAGCGCTACAAATTATCAGTTACAATATTTCTCTTGTTGTTATACCGGATCAGAACACGATCAAGTTGGGGAATCAAGCAAGAAATTAATAGATCTATTTGAAATGAACTTCCTCCTGAGTGATTCCCGTAACGCTATGTCAGGTGTTTAACAAAAAGCCGGCGATGCATGGGGTACTTCTCGTGTTGCAAACGTCCATTAGTCCTCTGCCTTATCGTTAGTTTCACTTTTAACATTTTTATATTTCAACCTAGTTAGGATGAAATATAAAAATATCAAAGCTGAATGAAAAGAAAGAAGATAAGATATAAAAGAAAGAAGATGTGAAACTAAGTTTAGTTTGACGTCTACTTTCTTTTATACTTAAACCTACGATAAGACAGATGGAATGAAGTCACCGTCGTCCAATGTACATTTGCAGCACCAGAGGAATCACCAATGAACGCAGCTAAAAAGAGGGAAAATTCCCACCACTGCGCTATCAAAGTTCTTACATAACCCAGACGCATTATACAGTAATCCGCGATACAATCGCGACAAGATTGAGCACCGCTGCCGGCTGAGCGTTAGCAACGGCAACAGCGTTCTCGTGCGACCCATTGAGCCAGGCCAGCCAGACTTAGTACTTACACAACCGTAGCACATGTTAACTACTAAAATAAACAACCTTCATTTAGGCAATAATGGATATAGTTTTGGATAAAAGTTTAGGAATGATCACACGGCAAGTGGATGGTTTGTGGAACCCGCTTTTCTGACAGTCGCCGATATGTACCTACTGTAAGGCTACATGAGAATGCATCAAAAAGAACTTTGTAGGAGAACACGAATATAAATACCTTGAGGACCTGTTAAATAATTAAATTAATGAATTCCGCGATCATGATAGTTTAAAATCGTATATCATAAATATAGAGTTATTTGAACTGATGCCAAAATGCAATGTCGCACACATTGCATTTTGGATACTTACTAATTTCTTATATTTTTGATACATTGTAGAAATAATACTGGAAGTCCGATTGTATACAGGCAGCAATTTATAATAATTATGGGCGTATTTAGCATAAAGAAATTGTTAAAATGATAATAATTATAATGACTTCAATGTTAAAGAAAAAGTCGTGAGGAAACATACATGTCTGAGAAATCTTCTCATAGGCATATAAAAAGCAGACCTGTATTTTTTTATTATACTGCATTGAAATAACAAATGAGTAGGCCATCCACCTGATGGTAAATGCCTCCCATGGACAAGTGTAATAAATCCCAGATAAGATTACCAAAGATCAACCACAGATGCGTTGTTATATTTGAGGACTTAGTTACAACGCCTTGGACAACTATGTCTCCCCTCCCACACCCTTCACCAGATCACAGAAGCTCTTAACACTGTTATTATAAAGCTGAAATATTATAGGTGGTACCGGTTACGCTGGAGGACCACAAAGGGTATTCTGGTTAAACCATTATTGTCTTAATGCTGTGCACGGATCGTCACTCAGAATGAGAGGGGTTTAGGCCATAGTCCACCGTGCTGGCCAATTGTGAAATGGTTGACTTCAAAATCCTTTGAGAATTTTTTTCTTGGGAGAGCTCTCAGGCGTGTAGCGGTCAATAAATAAAGCAGTGATAATTATTTCTAATATACATATAATTGTAGACAAACCGAGCTTCAACCATTAGGCTATCACTGCTCAAAAGGGTTCTAATACCCAAATGTGTTCAGCAGTTTAACAATAATGTATAAGTAACGAAATGTAACAACGATTTGTGTAAGGCCATTAACAAGGCATGTGTACAAACTATCTATACTAATATATAAACATGATATGGAGTGTGTCTGTTTGTACAATTGTAAATTACGCAAGAACCACTGGTCCGATTGACATGAAATTTTGCATGGATATAACTCATTTACCTGGTCAACTTATATGCAACTTATGATTTCGATATTTTTCACTGTTTAAAGATGGCGACTATATTAGTGACGTCACTACATCAGCCTTTTATTTTACTCTTCAATATTGTTTTGTCACCTTCACATTTAAATTTTTTGATGTTTCGCAGCGAAGCACGAGTTTTCAGCTAGTTACTAATAGAATCCGTTCACATCGGTCGTCTGCTCGCGAATACCGTTTTAAAATATTAATAACGAAGTCCACTAATGAACGGACAAAATGTAACACCTCGTGGGAACCCGCCGCCATTGTGGTGCGGCTGGGGTAGGGTTGCCCACCGAAGCGTTAATGGTGTCGTGTCTCTCTTAATTAATTAAGCATTTCTATAATAAAATTGATTTATGAATTATTTAAAGCGTTTTAAATGTATCTAACTACATACAAAAATCCTGTCTATCGCTTTTGATTGATTGATTTTCATTTTGTTTTGGATTATATAAAGGTAACTTACCAATAATTACCTTTAATAGGTATATATATTTTTATAAGGATATTAAAAAAATATTAAAACCTTAAAATGACCACGTAGGGTTTAAAGCATATTTAATTTGAAACATTCTACAGTAAATGGCAACTAATTGTAATCGTACAAAAACAGTGATTTAAAGTAGAATTTCACGAAAAAAATCAGCTCTGCGAAACGTGAATAGATTTCATCAAATTGTTGTTTTAGAATAGCAAGTTACGTTGAGAGTTTAGCTGAAATTTCATCGGCAAGGTTCTCCCACAGCTGATAGAAACCTAAATCATATCTCAATACTGCTCCAATAATAATTTTATATATTTTTAAAATTAACATTCTTCTATCCATTCTACACTTTACTTTCACTGAATAAACTTAGGCATGTACCAAGCCGTTTTATCACTGTCAGGTTTATAAATGGTAGCAACCCTGCCATACACTTCCCTAAGGCCGACGGCCGGCGTGATAACAACCAACAGCAATTACGCTTGTTTATCCGGATAATTAATTAGAATGCACGCGGAGGAATATGGCTTAATTATCGGTTTATGTTCCTCCCAGACCTCTGTTACGTGATCAGAACACATTATAAATATCAAATTTGGTCCAATTAAAAGCATGTAAGTCAGCAAAGCCTTAAGCTTATGTCTGCCAAATTATATCGTTTTTATAAGATCGCAAGTAGCGAACTACTAAGCCACCTGATGGTAAATGGTAACTGCCCCTTTACATACAAGCAACTACGTATAGAACAGGAGTACTACTTATTTCTGATAACGTGGTCCCCTCATATGTACATGTACTCATCTGTTGTGTCTATGTATTATGTTTTGCTCACGGATAAAACACAGTCCGATCCGGTGGTAACTAAAAAAAATAACCATTAAATTAAACTGACATTTTCTTAGTGCCTAAGTAGGTCTATAAAAAATGAAGACCTTTTATTTGATTTCATTTCATGAGACGTTCCAACGCACTTAGGTCACGATCACGCCAAGTTATCTTTACCAAAAAAAAAAACAACATTAAAAGTCACTTAATATGTTAAAATCCTGTACTGTGAATATATTTATAAAAAACTACTGTGAACCTATAGTTGCTGTATATCTAATTGATAATTTGACTTTTATAGCTATATATTTTATATATAATTTCTCAACTAATACTGCTTATATAAATGTGTGTGAAGATATAAAGTTGTGGTGCCCGCGGAGACAATGTGTAATACAACTTTTTGCGATCATTCCCGTTATAAAGATTACGGATTTTATAATTATTACAGTACTTTTCAGACAATCATCTTGGATTTTAAGATGCAGTATTAATTAATTGATAGTCTTTGTTTTAGACTTTATTATCTATTTTACTTGAAGATGGTCAAAATCTTGAACGAAGAATGCGTAGTTATTCTTGGCACGCTAATAAATTCTTTTGATGTAACTAAAATTATGTAAAAGAAACAGAAGATACAGATATTACGAAAGCAAAACTCATAACTATTTGACAATTACACAACCAAAATTAAAAAAGTATTTCTTCCACAGATAATTCTTGCCGACGAGTGCACAGAAGCGGAGGGTCGCGCGTGGCACATGAAGCATTTCGCGTGCGCGGAGTGCTCCCGGCAGCTGGGCGGGCAGCGGTACATCATGCGGGAGGCGCGGCCCTACTGCCTGCCTTGCTTCGATAACTGCTTCGCTGAATACTGCGACGCGTGCGGGGAGCCCGTCGGCGTCGACCAGGGCCAGATGTCCCACGAGGGCCAGCACTGGCACGCCACGGAACGCTGCTTCGCTTGCCACACCTGCCGCGCCAGCTTACTCGGCAGACCTTTCCTCCCCCGCAAGGGCGCAATCTTCTGCTCCATCGCCTGTTCTAAAGGCGAACCGCCGACGCCTTCCGATTCATCTGGACCGGGGCCCCGACCGCCCAGGGTGCCCCGACCCCGCCGAGTGCCATCACCAAAGTCACCTCCTAGATCGCCACAAAGAGAACCCTCGCCGCACATGGACGCCGATTCCGAACCGAGTGGCTCTCTCGCTCCAGAGTCTCCTCCACCTCACCCACCGCCACCACCACCACATGCTTGCCTGAGTCTCGACAGAGCCCTTGCAGATTTACGACTAGAGCCGCCCGTGGAACATCAGTTGCAACCGAGTCCTGTATCGGAAGAAACGAGAGACTCAACAGATCATTGGAAGCCGCCTCATCCTGTCGAAGCGCAGGCCGTCGTGACGCCGGGACACTCAACCTCGATGCCTGAGCTGACGTTAGTGGACGGCAAAGTTTCACCAAGGAAACCTCGAGGGGGCAGGACGGTGAGATTTTGTGGTGACGATAACGAAGCCTTTGAACCTGACGAGCCGGTCCGAAAAGAGAAAGTGAGAGAAGACGATGCGAGCAGCTACTGCAGTACGTGTTCTTCATCTTCTTCATCCGCGGAATCCTACACCTTGCCCACGAGAAGAGCCTACGGCGGAGTTAGGATATCGTACGTTCCCAACGATGCAGTCGCATGCGCGAAACGAGAGAGACAGAGAAAAAACGCCCAGCACGATAAAAATTGCATAATTTCGTGATCCTGGCTCCAAGATCGTGCCTCTTAATCCCTCCTAGTGACACCAACCTCCGAGCGAAAGACTGACTTTTTGATAGATTTTGTAGCACTAAAAGCCATAGTATTATAATTAGGTAGATGAAGTGTCTTCCTTATCTTTACGAAAAGCCTCCGTAGCTCTGCATTAACATAGCTTATTGGTTCTCTGCCAAAAGAACATACTCGTAAGTCTCGAATAAGAAAAACAGATGGCACCGAACACGTGTCACGTACAATGTTGTGACTACACTGACAAATTCATTATTATACTTATATCATAAAAGCCCCATTGAATAGAATTTGAGACAAATTTATGTCGCCATGTGTAATTTGGGTCTAATCTTCTCTAAATAGGGACTCGCATTCATTCGATTACACCTTTCCTTTTGTAGATTTAAAGGGTTATCAATTATGTTGAACCTTTCTATGCGATTATATATCGATCCGGGTGGTCGTTTTAAAGCAGCTTTAAATTATTTGGATATAATAATATATTGCTTGTAATTAGTAAGAAGGACATATCGATGCTTCGCGCTCATATCTCGTTTTAAAAACTTTTATTTAATACATATCTCAGTTTGCCACTTAGCTGTAAGCTTATAAAATGTAAATTAAAAAGAGTTAGTACAAATAGGAATTGTATTATTTTGTGACATTTGTACTCAATGGATGTGTGTTCAGTGTGTATATACGTAGGATATTTGTAAGTGTAATGCCTTGATGTAGTTTTCGATGGATATTTGTAACGAAATGTAAATGAGTGTAAACATTTGTAACGTGTTCAATGTATAATATGTTTTGTACCTAAGGTTATTAAGTAATGTTCAAAGACAATACTATTTAGGGAATTTTCTGTAAATGTTGGATCTCTACGATCATACTCATCTCTAATACTCATTTTAATGGATGCACTTATTGACAAGCACTTGGTTTAATTTGCGTAGGGCTAATCATTGTAAAAGTTATGAGATATACCTCTAAATTGTGAGGTTCCGACGATACGCCTGAATTAATGTTTTCTAACACTTAATTTACACAATAAGTTGTATAAAATGATTAAATGATAAACCATTATGTTATACAAATAAAAGGTTATAGATGAAGTCTTTATAATGGAACAATCCTCGTCAACATCTCTTTCACAGCCGTTGAGATTCCCGCTTTCCGGTAGACAGTCATTTATTTTACACAATACATACTTTTCGCACATAAAGAGCCGAAAAAACTAGAGCTCTACATAGCTAAGTAAATAAATTACCTACTGTTCATTTTGAAATTTATTTTGAATAAGTCTCTATTTAATTTTTTTATTATCTTATTTTAAAAGGTCATTACTGCATTATAAAAATGATCAGATCAGTATCGGTATTACTTTTTCAAATTAACTTCTAAATCAGTAAAAGTTAGTATCTATACTAATATTATAAAGCAGAAGAGTTTGTTGTTGTTTGTTTGGTTGAACGGACTAATCTCAAACTACTAGTTCGAATTGGAAACATATTTTTTTGTTGAAAATATTTTTTGTTTGTTTTTTTTTCTTATGTAGTGACAGGTGAAACCGCGGGGCGCAGTTAGTGTACAATAAAGTCAGACTCAAGTATATTTAATAGAAATTAAAATATACAATAACTCACCTAAACATATAATACTAAAAAAATATAGAAACTGCCTTTTCTTTTTGAACCTTTATAAATTTACAATAGCGACAGTAATAGGTATTGTACTTGTTATATTGTACTTTGGAATCCAATCCCTTATAAATAAAAATTATAAATTAATATAATAAACATATACCTCCTTACAAAAAGTTAATACTTAATAGAATGTAACGAATACTACACACGCATAGCTACTGCATTATTTTCGCCTGATACACACACAGACAAACCAACCAATCATATGATTCTAGGAAATAACTACATTTTTTAAATTTGCATAAGCTTTTATATAGTTAATTCCAAAATTCAGATACTCATATTCTCTTATTAAAAAAATTAGAATCTACTCGTAAGTCTTTTGGATCCTAAATACCTATGACGATGCGTTTAAGGCTGGGTAAAGTTTATTGGCATCAAACTAGGCTGGATAAAGTTTGGTTTCCAACAGCGACAGTAGACGAAAAAAAAATCCTTACGCTAAGGGAGTGGTTGGGTTATGAGAGGTTCTAAATTATTTGTCGATAAAACAACAAAAGACGTAATCGATACGCAATCCTATTTGAAGTTTTGTTAAGAGGGGGGGCGAAGCCTTGAATCTGCCCCCTCCTACCTTATTATTCGCCCATGGTAGAGTGACATCTTACAATGACCACTTAGTGAACGTCAGGCGGTCGTGAGAACCACTTCAATAACTAAATAAGTTAACTTTATCAAGCAGAACGTGTACAAACTGTAACAATAATGTACGTATTGTTTTTAAGTTATTTGTAATTTGGAGAGAATAAAATGTTTTTGGATAATCGGTTTTTTCTTTTCCAGTCAAGCTGTAATGTGTGAAATTGTAAAAAATATATAAACTGTAAGAAATTTTACCAGAAACTAATAATAATAAATAAACGCACTCTACACTCATAGCCTCGCTAGGATTTTCTCCTGTGTCGTGGGTGCCACTAAGATGTACCTACTCGTATGTGTGTTACGCAAAAGCCACACACAACTTTGGCACACAGATAACTTATGATCTGGATTAACACACGGGATAATCATAGTAAACGAGACCGAAGTTAACAGAGCC
>DWTU01002195.1:0-11854 GCA_018251515.1 Cecropterus confusis | reverse complement strand
AAAAATCAGTGGTGCGTGCCTAGGATTTGAACCTCGGTACCCTCGATTGAGAGGACGAATTTCAACCATTCGGCTATCACTGCTCATATTTTCTAACACATAAAAGAAATAAGAACACATAATATAAACAACAAACGATTTCGTATACATACCGTAAGAAATAAAATTTATGTTACGTATTGTGTCAGTTTACTTGGTCTCAATAGACCCACTTCCTTTTCTACAGTAATACTTATTTGGCTAAGATCCACGATTTTTTGTGGAACTAAGCCAATATGTGTGTAAAGTGTGTGTAATCCCGTGAGTTGAGTGATGAGTATTTTAAAAATGTAGTAGCAAATGAGCATAACTAGGAGGTAGATCAGTGTAGTTCGACCGGAGAGGTACCACCCCTACACCTATTTCTAGCGTGAAGCATTTTTTGTGTTTCGTTGGAAGGGTGTGGTTGCCGGCTCGCGTATATATGAGGCGGCCATCTCAGTCCGAGCGAGTACCAACGCGTCTGTGATCGACTTTAGATAAAACCCCTGTTCTATACGAAGTTGCCTACAGATGTCGATGGGCGGCCGTGACCACTTACCATCAGGTGGACTGCCTGCTCGTTTGCTACTTCAATGGTAAAAGAGCATGCAGTCCACCACATCAAAAGTTATCACTGCCGCCCATGGACATTAGTAACCGACTTTTGTTTTACCTGAAGTCAACCGCAATGCGTATCTCTGAAGGACTAAGTTGCTTGCCTCGAATTTAACTTAGCTGGCATCCACACTTTTCTTCCCGTAACAAGTATTATAGTATTATTACTTATACGTTACAGGTATAAGTTAACTATAAGTAAAGACTTTTTTATAAAGATTATCGATAGTTCTATCCGAATCAAAATTTACACCTCCGATAACATAAATAATATCTACGATCACCCAAAACCATGTCATAGGACTATAAAAAGAGTACTTGGACGTCGTTTGAGGAAAAACGAACAGTTCCAATGTCGAAATTAAAAAAGATTAGGGATTGTCTTTTTACGATAATGACCGAAATAACGCTTTGAAAAGTCTCGCCAAGTAAATGTTTATTGGTTGGACTTAGCGGATTTCACACAAAAGAATTGCTTACATATCAAACTTTCCTTGTAATCCTAAAATATATTTTTGCTAATAAAAATAATTCACAGCATTTCAAGACTCTCTGTATAGGTACTGTTAAAATACATATTAATACAAGTCTAGAAATTTTTTAAAAGAAGTATATAGTTATCATTTAGACAGACAAATATAAATCAGCAGTCAAAATAACTTATGACGATCAGCGTTTTTAAATAATGGAAGCGAAAAACGAGGATGTGGCTTATCGAATGTTAAAATATTACCGCTACCGATGGAAAACCGTAATCAACTAGGATATACATAGGATAAATAGAATAGGTACTAGTCCTACCGAAGACCGATCATAGATATCATGATGTCCTAATGACTAAAGTAACGTACGTACGTTAAAGA
The DNA here is from genome assembly GCA_018251515.1 of Cecropterus confusis. NCBI lineage: Eukaryota > Metazoa > Arthropoda > Insecta > Lepidoptera > Hesperiidae > Cecropterus > Cecropterus confusis. Next base: position 10,355 of record DWTU01002195.1, on the reverse strand, counting down.
AACGCTTGAAACCAGAACCCAAACCTATAAGCCATTATAACACTTAAATAAAAATTCGATCGACTACCCTCAAAATATTTACCGAACCATACTTATTTGTCGAATACTTCAGCAACCTCTCGTCCAAATCAATATAACTCTAAACTCACCTGAATTCGGCTGGTTGTCGGAGTTGGGCCGCGCCGAGGGTGCTCCGTCGCGGGCCTCCACTTCGAGGGCATACGCTCCCTGCTTCTCCCGATCGAAGACCACCTTCGTGAAGATCTCACCAGTCTGCATGCTGATTTCGAAGAAGTCCTTGCCCTCGTTCCGCGGCGAATCCACTATGTAATAGTAGACCTATGACAAAAAAAACATTTAAACCGGTTTTTTCGTAATGACTGCATCTTTTGATTATACAGGATGTTTTAAAACCTTAGAGGTTTATGAGGTACAAGGACTTTACCTAAAAATTTTACTTAATAAGAATTATATATTTGAAGTCAGTTATTTTTTTCCTTAAACATTTATACGGTCACTTTATATGCTGACTATGATCAGATATGTATGGAACCCTTTTGTGAGACAGATTGCATGTCCATGTCAATTTATACACATAACTACAAACTACGAGTAATTTGTACCTTAACCAAATGTAAAATCCAGTAGCTACTTTCAATTCAAATATGCTGAAGCTAAATTTTAAATTTAAAGTTTTGTAATCAATTCGGAATTGAAATTAATTTCAACGCCTTTTCCGTATCGTACCAAGGAGCTAATTAACGCTTTGCGATCCATTACTTTCTTTTACAAAGAAAAATTTTATTCTAAAGCAATTAGCAAGTCAAACAACTTACAACCAAGAATCTTCTTCCAAACGGAAATTAATACTATGTAGAATAAAAAAAGATTATAAGTATCATTTTGTGATTTTCTAGTAGGATTACTATAAATAAAACCGGCTCAGTGCGAGCCGGACTCGCGCTCAAAAGGTTCCGTACCATTATCTATAAATAACAGCAAATAATCGCATTTGATGTATGGGAGCCCCTTTTAAATATTTATTTTATTTTATTTTAATGATGTATTTTTAAAGTCAATATATAACTTAATATTCTGTGAATATTTCAAGCGTTATTAATATGAGCAAAAAAATCATGTTTGTTGTATGTGAGCCCCTCTTAAATATTTATTTTATTCTGTTGTTGTTGTAGCGACAACAGAAATACATCATCTGTAAAAATTTCATCTAGTTCTTAAGGTTCGTGATATACAGCCTGGTGACAGACAGACGGGCAGACGAAACGGAGTCTTATTAATAGGGTCCCGTTTACCCTTTGGGTATAGAACCCTAAAAATGAAGTATGTGGACTTTTTGACTAATTTTATTATAAGTAACAACAACTAAAAACATTTTACAAACATTTTGTGAAATGTCCAAAATTGTTATCAATGCTTTTACCACCCAAAAATGTCCCAGCAATATAAGTATTAGTAGGTACATCAAGCTGTGTCAGTGGGATGCTGAATTAAGATTACATATTCAAGAGCTTCAGAGGTAACTTAAGCAGATACCTCGTCTGTGATATGTAAATGAATGCTGCATTCAAGTAGCTCGTGTGTGTACAGTGCACTGAAGCTTCTCTTTTAGTCAAATACGAGTAGGAACAGCAATTTAATGCAACGAATCATGTCAAACGGATGTTTATAAGAATTTAAACCATGTTGTTCAGAAATATAATTTACGTGGAGCATCATACAAATATATACCAATTAAATTCGGATACGCTTCAAAATCAATTATTATTAAGTATATAATGCGGTTTGTAACAAAAAACCGTAACGTGAAAAACAAATCGCACATTACAAAAAAATCACGCTTACCGTTTACCACAGTTAAAAAAACACATGTATACAAATACAAACAGAACTGTTAATACAATGAAACTTAACTTTTAGGCTTGTGATTTTTTCGCGTAATCCTCTTACGAATCAGGTCCAAACAAACGCGACGCTTGTCAATGTTTAACTTTCACATGAAATGGGAATAAAAATGATAAAAGCATTCGAAAGAGCGAAGTAAATTCGATACAACAGAGTATGAATATAAAATAATATTTCAGCATTACGCTCGAAGTTGCAAGAGGATACGTGAAATTATTTATCCTAGCAAACCAATCCAAAACGCAATTGCAGCGAACCGTAATTGCATTTTTATGTCCACAGGCTGCCGAATATTACGGACGATATTACCGTGAAAATTACCTTACACACATATTTCGTACAACGTAGATATTATATATAACTGGAGTAGTTTATTTCGTCCCCGATTACAGTAGCACTGATACCACGAGAATTTAATAATAATAGCATCGGTAAAATTTAACAACGGCGCTGAAAATTTTTATTATTTTATCAAATAAATCAGCACGGCAAATTAATCTCTACATAACGAAATTTTATTGTTCGGAAGGAAAATTCTGTAAACCGAATGGTATACTTGAAGTTATTATTAACATTTATAAAAGTAAATTAGTATACTGTCAACCCATTATTGTCCCACTGCTGGGCACGGGTCTTCTCTCAGATTGAGAGAGTTTCAGTCCATAGTCCACCGCGCTTGCCAAGTGCAAATTGGTAGACGTCACACACCTTAGATAACTTTTTTTAAAGAACTCTCAGGTGTATAGGTTTCCTCACGATGTTTTCTTTCACCGTAAAGCAGCGATAATTAACTTATAATACGCACATAATTAAAGAAAAATCAGTGGTGCATGCCTGGGATTTGAATCTCGGTACCCTCGATTGAGAGGACGAGTTTCAACCATTCGGCTATCACTGCTCAAATAAATTATTACGGTTGTTTATTATGCTCTATTATTAATTTTGTAGAATACTAGTTTATTCACGCGGCTCGGCCCGCTTCGGTCACGTTTGTCACGGTAATGAAAAGCGAGAGCCAAATTTCAGTGAATTCCGACCAGTAGTTTTTGCGTGAAAGATCCTCCCCAAACTTGCATTTATAATATTAGTACCTAAATTACTATCTTTTTATACATTAAGATCATAAATATTCAAAAGTAGATATAAATCAAAAATAAAAGCATAAAATCCTCATTTTAAGTAAAACTGTTGCTTAGTTTATCGCTTCACTAAATACCTGTCTAAGTTTTAGGCTCCGATAAAGTTAGTATTTAAATTAATCGAAGTAATTATTTAGGGAACAGATTGTATACTTGTAAAGAATAATAGGAACGTCGGGATAATCAAATTTTATTTAATTAAAATTATTATTAGAAGTTTAACGCACAGAAATCGCTTGGACATATCGTATTTATTTCTCGTCTCTCTATATTGCCTGAAATTCCACAGCTATCACTCATCGCATTACCATAAAGGCGACGAAACAATATTCCCAAGGATTTTATTGTCGTTTCCTGACACAATTCGACTCGGAGCCTCATTAAATTCATATGAAATCCAAAGCGTAACGCCTCGCAAATGATTACTTCAGATTTCGTTATACCTAAACCAAAGCGAATTACACGCTAAATCCTTTAATGTGAGACGGTTTTTGGGTTTTCTTCATTCAGCTCCTAAATTTTACTATATTACATTATTTTTCGTATTTCAAATATTCAGCCTAATTTATCGGTCTTACAGTTTACACTAAAATGTATATGATAGTAAAACTAGATATAGGATATATTGATAACTCATAGAGTTATTTAATTGTTTCATATTGGGGAAGATTGATATAGCATCTCTTAGTAGATATTATGAAAGACACAAGCACAAACATAGATAATGACCTCAGTCTCGAGTGAAAAGTTAATTTATGTCAAGATTGTTACATTTATTTTTTGGAGTTGCTCATAACAATTCTTCTAAACAGTCACCAAATTTGTAATAATTTTCATTGTAGAGATAATTATTTCCTCCAATACAATTTACTAATAGACACTGTTAGAATCATTATTGTAATCTGATATTGCTGTCTTCAGTTCCTCAATAATGGATGATGCCAGAGATATCCAAAATTACGCTATCAAAACATTCCGTCTGGTTTATAGTTTGGAGCTTGTTCCTATGTAAACTATACGGATTTCTACCTTTCTCAAACTAGCGTCCCTTCATAAGGTCTAATGGTAGGTAAGACTAATATTATGTTAAGGCGCACGGATTCAATTGTCTCAGTCGGTGTTTTAGCCTCATCCATCCCAAGACATAATAAATATTTATTTTGGACCTTACTTGTGCCATATAGATCGAAATAATCTTACTACTTTGTAGAACACTCCTTCGCACTAATTGAGGGACACATCATTTTGGTAAATTTAATAAAAAAACATCTTTTACAAGAACTTGAATAACCTTTACTCCCCTTCGACTTTACATTAAATCAGTTCTTTTAAATGTTATCGTTCTTTTGTGCAAGCCGTCGCATCTTTTATATTAAGCTCATCGCGTAATTTGCATATAATTTGGGAAAATATTTTAATTTCTAAAATGTTTAATCATTTCATCTTTCTATGCTCTTCCCCGATATCATGAAACGGTACTAGTGGCGCCCCTCAGTGCCCCTGACGTAAACAAAATCAACTTTTTGGTAGTATCGCCATCTAGCGTCGATCGTCGTCGATAGTACAAGGCAGATAACGCTACGATACACGTCCCTTACGCCACGGTAAACTGATCATTACTATGAAATACAGATGTCACTACAACAGTCTTTCTAGAAGTTCGGTATAACGCCCTCTTGTGAGCGCGCTGGAGACGTGCAAGAAACGGGCGGTGAAGACGCCAAAAAAAAATTAATGGTGCTGAAGTGCTTTTGGGGGCGATTTTGGGTTTGTGTTGTTCAAATATGTGACAGTAACACTTAATTTTGGCGACATTATATTTGGGCTTTAGACCTTCCTTATTTCCTATATTTTTTCCTTTTTCGTCGACTTATTTCAGTAACAAATTATTTTATTAGAAAACATATTTGCTTTCACCAAATGATCTCTAAAGAGAAATTATAGTTTCTGCTAGCTTCAATTTGTTAGCTTTAATACTCAATACTCAAGCGCGAGCAACATTGCCTAGTGACGCAACTGCTGTCTGTAGGTAATTGGCACGTTTGACAAAATTAGGGATACACTAAAATAATTGATTAAAAAAATGGGCGATTGATAAGGTTAAAATATTTTCATGACTACCACTAGAACATATACAAATATAACGTTGTAACCTATATACTACGAAGTTTTAAAACGTTTACAATACCTTTATAAAGATTTCCTAAAAAGGCGTTCTACGTACCTGATTTACTCGTATTTATGTACATATATAATACGTAAATAATAAAATGCTTGAAATTCATTATAATAACACTTTCTACTCTATCTAAGCTTAGTTCACTTCTTTATATACTTCTATTGTTTCTATGTACATCAATAAACCTAGGTATCCTACATTTTTTTCTGTGCCATGAACACCCCAAGCAAACACTTGTAATAACATAATTGTATTTATATACAACATATTCCATATGTAGTCTTTAAGTGGGTTCCTATTAGATGCCTTTATTTTTTCATTATAATTCTCGTTGTACAATTTTAAATAATTTTAATACAATTACATAAAATATCGTCACGTCATATTTTTATTAATATATTACTAGGCCAAATCACTATTTTGATTTTGTAGCAATATTAGCTTACAACCACACCATAACGGCTAACCGGACACTATAGATAGGATAGATTATAGTCTGGAATAATATATAAGCTACTTTTATCCCGGAAAACATACGTGTGATAGATATACGAGAAAAACAAAATAAGGCAAATAAATCAACAAACCTGATTATTAGGGAACGTCCCATCTTTGTCTATAGCGTTGACTTGCGTGACCTTGGTGCCGATGGGCTCCCCTTCCAGAACCGTCTCCTGTTCCCTCTCCGTGAAGAGCGGGATCTCGTCGTTGACGTCCTCCAGCATGATGTAGACCGTTGCTTCCGAGGCCAATTGTTGGGCGCCGTTGTTCTACACATCAATTTACGTGGTAAAAAATGTTTAATTCATTCAGATTTCAATTAGCACAAGAGGACTACATACTAATTTTCACAATAGATTTTGCTATTTAGTATGTTTTTAGTATAAATGCGGTATCGCACAAATTGACCTAAACGGAAACTTAAAGGATAATGATGCGATAGATTCTGGAATACTTCTATCTGGAATTTTATATGATAGATAGTGTGTCTTCATGACTACACACTAGACCAAACACGGCAGCGCTTAACACTGCTGTTATTAGGCAAGAATAGGTGTAGCGGTGATCCTTCCGGAGTCAAACCAAAAAAAGTTCTACCACCTTCAAATTATATTTAGGTAATAGCCACCATTTTTGAAAACAAAGAATATTACATCAAGATAATTACCTATTTATGGTAACGCCTTGCTTATTTTAAATCTTTTCACTAAGTGCTAAAGAATTTAAAGCGGTAATATTTATTTCAATAAGTTACCTCAACACGAATAGTCAAGTTGTACTCCTTGATGCTTTCGTAATCTAGCGGATGATTGACTTTGATGTCGGCCCAAGTGAAACCATTATCGGCTCGTTGTTGTAAGTAGAAGGTGTGGAATTTATTCGTTTGCGCAGTAGAGCCGGGCATCAGTCGATAGAATACTGTCGGGTTGTTTTCAATGCCCGAGCTGAAAACATTAACTTGATGTAGATTTATGACCGGGTCGAAGTAAAAAGCATCTACCGTAACACAGGACAACATCGAATGCGAGTATAGATTTTACTATAAAGGTTATAAAAAGTCTAATAATGAGCATTACATAAATAGTTCTGAAAAGGTTGTCACAAATGTAAAATTGATAAAAAAATATGGGTTCTTGAGTAGTTATGAAATATAATTAATTAGTCATTCTTGAAGTAAAGTTTATTTCTAGTAAATTTTATTAAATTATTTCAAAAGAACTTTCCCTAAATATGAAAAGCTCAATTTGTGACACTAAGTAGGACATGAACAGATGACGTACTTTAAAAAATAGACACATTTAAGATGATGTCCATTCTACAGTAATCTTGGATGTAGACACTATAGACAACCAATTACGTGGCTACTCAGTTAAGGGTAACCCGAGCCTAGAACTGGATTGGAAGTACTAGTAATCCTAGTAATATTCCTACGTTACAGCCATGCTATAAGCATGTTGGCTGAACGTAGTTTCTTAAAATTAATGCAAAATATCTTAAAGTGACTAACTGCTAAATTTTAGTTACTAATTGCTGTGTTACATCCACCATTTCAATTGTGAACTTCAAAACATAAATATATCATTACTTATACGTTAAAATATTAGTAAAGTGAGTTAGTATTTCATTGATTGATCGTATCTGTGTGAGTTTAAGATGTGTGATTTAGGACGAACAGATAGACAAGACAAACGTGGGTCCGTCGCCTGACATTCAGTGATTGATGCACTATGAGTGACTATGCAATGCATGAACTACTTATGTAGCCCGTGGCACAGAAGTGATGCACATTCAATAAATAATGACGATTTGTCGTTAAAATTAATCTTAAATAATGATCCGATTTCCGAGATTGACCCTTACAAAAGACGTACTCAAATAAGAAACGCTAATTGAATTTACAGCATGCAAAAAAGGCGTAAAGACCTTTTGAGATACTTTTACACCAAAAGTTTTGGTTTAAAAATCATTATTATTTGCTAGAAATCTTTATTCGTTTATTTAATAGTGATTTTAAAATATAGTGAAATAAAATAGGAAACAGCACTATTATCCCACACGCTTGCTGTAAATTCATTGTTTGTCCATATCAGACATATTTTGTAACTATGAAATCGAAAAACGTTAGTAGGTACAACAAACTGTACTTACTTTGTGGATAATTCTATTCAAAGTAATGCAAAGGATGCCTGTTATCCGATAATAAATGAATTTGAATTTGAATTTGTAATCCCTAGTCTAATTATATCAAGACCCATCGATCTTAGTAATTATAATTTTTTTGAATACTTATTTTTACTAATTACGTAGCTAATTATTTATTACTATTTTGTTTCTGTCCAGGGAATCACGTTACAACAATTGATAATCGATTATTACGATGGGAACTTTGGGAAGTGAAGAAAAATTCAAATATGGATTTTAATTAATTTCAAATATATATATAGGATATAAGTATGCAAATAACATTAATTTTTAATTTTTTTTACAGTGACTCCCAAAAAATTAAATAAGAGCTAATTGCGTCACTTTTAGTATTATACTTTTTTCCCAATTTTTTATCGAGCCGTGTTACTTGAGTTTAGCTGGAGGAAATTACGGAAAAAGGGAAGGGGAATTGTTCTGATTTCGGTCAAAATACTCCAATTCAGAAATCATTGACGTCCTCAAGAAGTTGCAAAGGTATCATATTCTGCTACATCGGTGAACTAATATCTAGCTGTTACTTTGTAAACCTATGTAATAACTTTAAATATAGGCAGGCTCCATTCAATTTCCTTCTCAAAATAAAACTTACCTTTACCATTAAATTGATGAATTTTAAACCGTCTACAGCAAACATAAACATGAAAAGAATATATCGAAAAATGGTTCTATCTACTAAAACATTGAACTAAATTAATTTGAACAAATTTATGATTATATCCTTTCCAAGATTTGACAAAAAAATGATGAAATATGTTTAAATAAACAATAATTATTTCCAAAAGCACTAATTTAATGAAGGTATATAATATTAAAATATTGAAAGAAACATAAGACCTACTCTAATCTACGAAATAAAAACACTTATTCCATGCCACGACTGTTTCGTTACTGACCAGCCGAAGACAATTGAGAGATAAACGTATAATATGACCCATAATGCACTGATGCCGCATCCTACATGCAATAACAATGGACACAAATATTTGATAAATACGTATCCTATCAGTTAACATGTTCCACGTTTGCTCAAAAATATTTATTGATAACGTTAATGTGAGCTTTAACTTGTTTTATCGCGATCAGTTACATGTGAATTTATGTCTATGTATATGAAAATTTTGCAGTAATGTCACAATTACGTAAGGTATGAATTTAGGACAATACGTATAATATGACACGGAGCAGTAATAGCCTAATGGTTGAAACTCGGCCTCTCAATCGAGGGTCCGAGGTTCGAATCCCAGGCACGCACCACTGATTTTTCTAAAATAATGTACGTATTAGAAATTAATTATCATTGCTTTACTGTCAAGCAAAACATCAGGAAACCTGCACACCTGAGAGTTCTCAAAAAAAAAGCGTTCTCAAAGGTGTGTGAAGTCTACCAATTCGCACTTGGCCAGCGCGGTGGACTATGGCCTGACCCTGAGATGAGAGGTCGTCTTGAGAGGAGACCCTTGCCCAGCAGTGGGACAATAATGGGTTGACGATGACGATGATGACGATGTTACTTTTTCATGTTAATCTAATTTTTCATTCAACAATTAGTTATCGATATATAAAATTAATCGTAAAAAGTTTTTTTAAAGAAAACAATCTTCAAGTATGTAGATCGATTTTTTTAATTCTAACTTCGATTAGAATCAATCCTTTTCACATAGAATCGACACCCCTTAGCTAGAATAAACGCCAAATTATCGAGAACATACATCATGGCGTCTTATTAAGGCATCGACGGAAGATTGACGCAAAAAATTACAAATGGAGGTTATTTCAACAAAAGGAAGCACGCAGATAATACTGTACCCCATAATTACGTTCAATAAATCTGCGAATATAAGGAGAAGCGAACAAAACCAATTTTCAATACAAACTACAAACAAAAAATGACAAATAAACGATCAAAATCTTTGTGAACATCAAAACCTATTAAGTCGGAGCTTGTGACATGAATAGGAATGAACTTGTTATCGTACTATTTTTGTCGTATTCTATAACTTAAACGCGCGCGTTAAGAAACTTTTGTGTTTAGGGACTCACAGCCGAATGGACCAATTATGTTTTTAAGGAAATAATAGCTTGTTATAAAATTAAGCCGCTTGCATACATACTGCTTTTGTTGTGTTTTTTTGTTCATTTTTGTATTTTTGGGATGTAATGTAACAGAATTTGTAAAAAAGTTTTTATTGATTGCAGTAGCTTCAATAGTCATAGAATTCCAAATACTAATATTTTTTTCTTTTCAATTGTTCATTACATAATCCATACTTTTTAAATTCTGATGAACAAATTTTAAATGTCACAGAATAATCATAAACATAACATAACGCTTTAAACGCTTTCTACACTCATAGCCCCACAGTAGGAATTTCTCCTGTATCGTGGGTGCCATGGACACACAAAGAAGA
>DWTU01002194.1:0-11857 GCA_018251515.1 Cecropterus confusis | reverse complement strand
AGCTTGTACTGTAAGATCGTCGCAACAATTGCATATTGTAAAGGATAATATTACAATATCTATATATCTACAATCAATTGCCTTTTATTTCATTCACCATAAAAAAGAGGCAAAGGACCATGTCTTTGCTCACTCATAAACGCTTTCTACATAAACGCATTCTACACTCATAGCCCCACACAGGATTTTCTTCTGTGTTAGTGGGTGCCATGCACGCAATACGCAAACACCCAGACCCAGAACAGAAATCCCAACTCATTATTTAAATGTCTGTCTGGCCGGGGAGCGAACCAGGGAACCGCTATGTTTATGTATTATTATATTACTTTGGTATGGTGTTTGGTATTCAGAGTTATTCAAAGGCCACGAAACATTTGTTAGCGCTGCAAGCGTCAACATTGAGGGAATTTTGGAAGCAAGATCAGACAAATATTTACATTTATTTTTAATGCTCAACACTGATGCTTGTAGCGTCAAATTTGTAAAAGTCTGGTGACATTATAACCTATAAATTATTAGTGATACATAATTTCGAACAATAAAGATATATCTTTAATGACACATTTAAAATAGTGGCATTTATATTTACTTCACGCTTCTTCTCATATTCAAATATAACATTTTGAATTACAATAATTTTTAAAATGATAAACAATACGTTAAATATTAATTAAGTAAATTATTACCTAGTACTGTTGTCAAAAACCGTTGATTATCTGAACTCTACATGTGTAAGTTCCAAGAAGTCTGTCCCCTGAAGGATCTCCGTACCAAAACACTCCTATATACTTTGTTACGGTGAAACATATTAGGTTTTTGTTAGACTTGTACATTTAGTTAACTCTAACGATATTTAATTTTGAGCAGGCTTCTATTTAGTCAAGTCTAACCATATTACATTTTGAGCAGCCTCCTCCACACGTGCGAGCATGGGGGTCCCGCGGGGTACGTGTACCCCCTGGAGAGGGGCTCCTTCGTGCGGCGCGGGGCGAGGGACACGGACTGGGCGGCCGACGCCGACTGCTTGAGGAGCTGTCTGCTCATGCTGCACAAAGTTACTGGTGAGAATATTTTTTTAAACATCCTATACCACCTACTTCACTTTCTACGTTTCATGTTGCCTAAAATCCACGGTGAGAGATTTTTTTAAACAATTTTTTTAAACATTAACCATATATTTGTTATAACCCTCCTTTATTACACATTGCATAAATTCGCTGGCAATATATTTTAAAACGTAAACTGAAATGACATAAATGCTTCCTAACGTAACATGGATTTATAGTAAAAGCATTTGGAATCTATACATGTAATAAAAAGTTCCGCGTATTTACATATAAAATATATGACTGAAACTCATATCAAATAATAGATTTTTTAATTTTTTGTTTGTTTGTCTTTTTCAAATCGCAAACTAAAACTACTGAATTGAATTCAAAAATTTATACTTAATAGATGTACATCTTGAGGTAATATTTAATCTTTATTGCATCAAAATCGATTGAGTTTAACAAGTTCTTAGATTTTAACAGCGAGTGATACCACGGAGCACTGGTTGAAAAAAATGTGATGTATGATATCATTGAAATTTTATACATGCATAATCAAAGAGCAGTCTTAGAAAAATATTATTTTGTCAACAGACAATAAATATTTATAATACTTTACCGTAGAAACCGTATTTTATTCCGGAATGAAAAGAAATTCATGTCTTATTCCAGAATGTAAGTTACGTCTTTATCAAATTTTATCTAGATTCGTTAGGGCGTTATAGAGTAACAAATACCCATCTGTCCCACAAACTTTCGCTTTTATAACAAATATTAAACATGACTAAACTTTTGATTTTAAATGAAATCAATTTTTAATCCTAATTTCTTTTAGGTACCGAAGAAATTCTACCAACGCCATCAGAATCTCTAGAAATAGCCCTTTTCTCCCGATGGGACAGCTTGAACCGGGAATCGAGGGCGTCTTCAGGCCCCGTGCCGAAGTACACAAAGCGACAATTACGGTACTTGTGGCGAGTGGCGAGCGAGCTCGTCAAATGCAAGCGGATGGTTGTTTATGTGAGTGGTGTTTTAATAGCACAGTAGAACTAACTTCTAGTTTCGTGGTATGTATGTACTATGTACCAGATTTTTTTGAAATAAAAACTTCGCGGGTTGTTTTTCTTAGTTTTTACTCCTATAGGCAGTTCTCATGACTGTTTTTTTCCATAATTTCGTATTTTTTGTTACTCTGATTGAAAGAGTTTTACAGTGGTCTGAGGTCTAATAATTTTAAATCCATCGACAATATTTCAAATCAAATCAATAATATTTTAATAAAAGTATATCCATCACAGAATTCTTTTTGAACGTAAATTTAATCTACGACCATTTCACAAGGTCATTCATTTTCATTCAATACCACACAAAATGGTCAGTGAGTTACTTTGCAAGTTTAGTTTTTTGTAAAAACAACAATAATAATACTCTTCTTTATTGTACCCAAAAAGTATACATATCAAAGAAACATACAAATTTAAAGAAGACTGCAAAAGGCGGGCTTATCGCTAAAAAGCGATTTCTTCCAGACAACTTTACGGTATGGAGTTAAAGGAAGAATGGAACAAAGTAAGCGAGGTGCAATAAGTTAATTTTAGGAGTAGGTTAGCACTAAGGCACAAATTACGGGGATAAATCAAAGATGATCTGCAAGGGAAGCGAATATAACCTAGTAACAATTTTTCCACTAGGAAAATCACAGCATCTTCCGCGCGAATCTCATTCAAGCGACGTCATTGAACCAGGAGTCCATAGAAGAGCTGGTGCACATTTTGGCTATCATGCTCGACCAAGCCCGGGATCTATATTTGAACAACTGCCAAACTAGGGCTGTGGGTGAATTTGATCGAGAACTATCCACTTACAGGTAAAATAAAAATACCTCTATATTATATTATTTTAAAGCGAAATTGACTGAAGTTGTAATTTTAGCAAATAGAGTTTAATACTTGATACTACTTATAATCGCCTGTCATCTAACAAATTACGCATGTCGTTCTCTTAATAATCGTGAGTTTTAAGAAACTTTCCAAAATGCTAACACTATTTTGTTATTTCACAAAACGCAAATTTGGCATTAGGTCCCTTGTATTTTCACCTTGAAATGTGTTCACTAAGATTTATTTAATTTTTTCGATTTTCATCGTGCGATATGTTCATTCATTCTTCTTCGATTTCTTGATCTAAATTTATATCCCCCACCAGATCCAAAAAATGGAATAAACTGAAAGACTACTATGATGCGTCGTCAGCCTGCCTCATCGACGCCGTACGTAGAGATCCTGACCTTCGACGGGAAGACCTCAAGGACGAGACCAACATCATGAAGAATATCCTCGGCTGGCTTTACAAGGGCGCGAAGGACGATCGGAAGTACCTCGGACCAGTGCTGAAGCCCTTCTTGGAAGCCCTATATTCGACATCTTTGGAGAACTGTTGGTTCCTAGAAGACTTTGATGCGAGGAAGTGCGAGAGTGAATTCGAAGGTTTACGAGAGTTTTGCTTGGGGGTTCATGAAGGGAATATTGAACCTTGTATGGGCTTGCTGGATTCGGCGAAGAAGTTCGCTTGGGCTAAAGCCATGACGGATTTAGTGGATCGATATCGGCATTTTGGTGAGTGGTTATTATCAAAATATCTAAGAATATCGCTCAGCTATCCATTGAATTAGCAAGAGACAGCAATTTTCGTATTGACTACTTTGATTTGAAATACATCTAAATTAAGTATTTTATTTATTTGAAAACTTTAAGTAAGTCTAATACATGTAGGTTTAGTGCTAAGGACTAAGTTGGAACGCCCGGACTAAGCATTTGATTAATATTCTCCTTATTTCTAACTTGGTGTGTTATTTTGTCCTAATTGTCAATATACTTAAAAATTGATTTTAAATCATTGATTTTAAACCTTTTGAGTTCCACTGTTGGACGTAGGTCCAAGTGTTTGTCAATAGTCACGCAGGCATGCGTGTCGGTGACCACTTTGGGTGTTAATGTCACACAAGAAAACGCTAATCAATGTAATAATGATTCTCATTATTATTTTATGTACCTTGCGCATATGTAGCAATGATGATGATGTAATTTGTAGTAAAAGGCATCGATCTAAATTTATATCCATTTCTTGACAGTTTGACACAAATAAAGTTCTTGGAAATAAAATCCCCGTAGATCAAAGTTTGAGCTCGGTATTAGGGCGGGCGGAATACGTTAACATTGTAATACGGCCACTCTAACCTGACCTCCGGAGAGAGCTTTCTAAAAGGTTAATAATAAATGTTAAAGTCACAGGTTGAAGGTCAAACGGATTGGCTGAGTTAATGCTGAATTCTTAGCTCTTAAATGAAGATGTTAAATGGATATCTCTTTTCAAATTGCATGATTGTGAGAATTTCATTCGTGTTCAATATTCTCTCTTTGTGTTTTGAAATGTTTTTAATAGCATATATTGATGACTGTACTGTCGAACATAGAGCTTGAGTTTGAAGTAGCATAAGACGACCCGCTTGGAGGAGCGGTCACAATACCGATCTGACACGCAATGGGTCCAGGGTTCGATCTGGGGTTCGGTCTGGGTGTTTGTGTATTCGTCTCTGTGCGTCCATGGCACCCACGACACAGGAGAAAATCCCACTGTGGGGCTATGAGTGTAGAAAGCGTTTATGTTTATATAAGAACATGCAGTTTTTCTGATGGTACTGTTTACGGCCGCCCATGGACATCTGTAGCAACTTTGAATAGACCAGGGTATCTATCTAAGTCAATCACAAAGATGTTGTTATTCACGAGGACTAAGATGGTCGCATCAAATATAAATGAGTCGGCAACCACAACTCTGTGACCTTATGATCTCATATATTTTTTAATAAAATTGAATTGAGTCAAAATATTATGCGAATGTTACCTCAAGTAGCAAATTGCGGAAAGTTTATACTCGTTCTGAGACGATTCCTAATCCTGTTTCCGTTCTCGTTTGATGTACAATTTGAGTTTTAGTACCTACCATGAATTACTGGAATCAGTATCTTGGCTATTTATGTTATTAAACTTACCAGATGGTAGAACCAATGTAATTCGACCGGAGAGCAGTAGCGGGGAGCAGCAATGCATCGACTTCAGATAGAACCCCTGCTCTATATAAAGTTGCTAACCGAGGTCGATGTGCGGCAGTAGTCACACAAATCAGGTGGACTGCTCGTTTCTATTTCAATCTGATAAAAAAAGTTGTTGCCTAATAATGTCCATGGGCGACAACCCCACTTACCATCAGGCCTGCATGCTCGTTTGCTACTTCAATGTGATAAAAAAAATAAACAGGTATTGCGATCATAAATTATGAAAATCACTTATATCGAAATTGATCTACGATTTTAAGTAAGAATGATTTGTATGAAATTACAAAGAATTTGGTTTATTATTTACCGTCGAATGATGTTTTATATCGGGACGAACGGGTCCATCACTTTTAACCGATAGCGTTAGAAGGAGGTAATGATATACACACATACGTAGGTATGTATGTATGTTTTTATGTTTGTCTTGACATCGTCTTGGATTATGACTAATGACATTTCATTGGAATCGTTTATGTTGGCAGAGTGAGATAGGTTACATCATTTTTAATGATGTCCTGTAAGTGGGGAAGAATGGAAGGGGAGAATTTTTGACAATATGGATATCAAATGAAAGCTTAATAAATAGACCATTCCATAAAATATATATATTATAATATTTTTTATACAAAAGAAAAAAGTTTTTGAGCAATCGGGACTTTGTTTGAGTATGTTAATAGTACGAGATTTTCCGTAACGAGTTTTTCCAAAATTGCCTACTGTTTTCAAATGTTGTTATCCACTGCCTCGTCCATCCATCTATCAGCCTTTTGCTATCCTTCCTTTGATCTGTTAGATCTAGTTGTCTCAACTGGATCTAACTGATCGGTCTGTCAACTGGTCTAACTGATCTGAGTTCATTTTTTCGTAAAAGTCGTTACTCGAGAATCTTTCTCTCGAGTGAAACGCAAGAAATCAATACTCATGAAACACTATTAAATGTATATAAAATTCCTTTCGTTTTGTAACGTTTAGTTAAAATGAATTGATGTAAAAATTATTTTAATTACATGGTTTTTGTTAGTCTATGGGGATATTAGGTTTTTGTTAGTCTATGGGGATATTAGAGCAGTAATAGCCTAATGGCACGGCATCTCGATCGAGGGTCCGAGTTTCGACTCCCAGGCACCATCCACCAGCACCACTGATTTTTCTAAAATTATGTGCGTATTAGAAATTAATTATCATTGCTCTACGGTGAAGGAAAATATTGTAAGGAAACTTACACACCTGAGAATTCTCATAAAAAAAATTCTCATAGGTGTGTGAAGTCTACCAATTCGCACTTAGCCAGCGCGTGGACTATGGCCTGAACCCCTCTCATCTTGGAAGGAGACGTGTCTAGTAGTGGGACAAAAATGGGATGACGATAATGGGAATATTTACTCTCTACATCGGATTCATAAGACCGCGATTTACAGTACTACGACTATTCCTGACATATTTCTGCCTCATAACAGCAGTGTAATGCGCTGTTGTGTTCTGGTCAGAAAGGTGGGGTAAGGGCGACATATTTTTCCGAGCAACGCATTTGTAGCCGACCTTAGGTGAGACTTTGTTCTTACCTAGGGTTGATTACAGATGTCCATGGGCGGCAGTAGCCACTTACCATCAGGGGGGCTGCATGCTCGTTTGCTACTTCTATACTATAAAAAAACATAGACTTATATAATTTATATATGCGATTTCTCTTTCAATCTTGCAAATCATGGGAAATACAAGAGAAACCAAAATGCTAATATTCTTACTAAATCTCTGAACAATGAATAATAGAAGCCAGTGTAACGAGTTCTGTAACGTTGTCTTTTTTATTATAATAGAAGTCTGCCTACGAGAAATCTGTTAACAGTACGTAATACAAATGATATGAAAGATATAACAGGGCAAATAGTTGGCAACATATGAAAATGACATGAGAGATTTAACAGAGTTGCAGCTAGTATCCTATATCCTGTCTATGGTATAGCTAGTCTTGTTCTCCTTGCAGAACAGAATTATTATACATATACATCATGCATAATAAATACATTAGAATACGCCCCGCGCATCCCCCAAGGCTCGGGGCACAATTACCGAGGAAGTTGGCAAACTTTGCCGACCTTTTAAAGGCGCGGTAACTTCGTGAGCTACTCAGAGCAATATTGACGGATGTGTTATACGAGTTTTGAACTAAATTTGTAATATCTTGGATTTTCAACGGTTCCATAATTTTCTATTTTCTGGAAATTTTTGATCTATTAAAGTAGTAACCAACCGAAACTGGTATTCCAGGCGAGTCCGAAACCGTACATCCGGTTTTTGCCCTACTTTCGGCCGAAACCGAAACATGTTTAAATGGACGAGCAAACTTTTCTTTTATCTTTTGATTCAATAAGGATACATGAAATTAAACATCAGTTAATTAGATAATTAAAAAGGAATCTATCTGCGAGACATCTGCGTAGTGAAGTTCTTCTAATTGAGTTTTTTTCAAATTCCACCCCTAAGGATTTTAAATCAGAGATCAAAGATAGTTTTAAACTTCACATTTTGTAGTAAATACCATGAACATTTGTATTTGACTTTTTAGTTAGAAATAATTAATTCCCAACGATCAAACGCGTGTTAACCATTAGCCCCTTTGATTTAAATCCATATCAGTTTCTCCAATAACCCATTAAATTCTTTGGTAGGTCAAACGTAAATAAATCTATTTTAAAAGCGAGTTCGTTGGGATCAAGATTTATTTAGTGGCATTACGTTGGTGGAATGGCAGGGTATTTCAAACGATTGCACGGCTCAGTGGCCGCCGAGGGCCCTCCAGCTGTTGCTGTAGCTAGCTCACTTTTATTAATCCGTCAATATTGGAGTTCACAAAAAGCGGGTGTTTACTCGAAATAATGTTGGTAAGAGCAAAGAATATAATTTTGAAGGTAGATTGAAATAATAGAGAGTGATAAATTTTATTTTGTTAGAATTCCTAGAAATGAGGATGAAGTGATATTGATTGATTGTTTTCGAGAATATTTCAAAATTCCTCATAATCATCTGGATATTTCCTCTTTGTGTATCGATAACATGTTGGAATTATAACGCGTATATAAAGGTAATAATAATTTTCCGTGAAGCGAAAGGAGGTTAAACGCGGTTCGATTCCTGAGTTAGCACCCCCTTACCTATTTCAGCTTTATACCAGCTGTGTTAAGTACTGCTGTGATCTAATTTAAGGCTTGTGGTATAGGTGAGAGATACATTAAGACCCAAATCGTATCTACTGATCTCAGATGTCGCAGAGTAACCGTGACTACTTATCAGGTAGACTTGCATGCTTCTTTCTTCTTTAGTTTAAGTTTAAGTCTAAGTCTAGTCTAGTCTCAAGTCTAAGTCCACTACGCTTGTCTACTGCGTAATGTCTGTTTTAGACTCCATTATCCCTTGAGCACTTTTGAAAAAAATGGTTATTACTGTAAACATAAAATAGTCAATATTGGTTAGATACTCAGATATGCCAGTCCATGTATCTTTCCAGAATAGAAGTTTTATGTAATGAAATTATTGCTGAGTGACAAATATGTTAATGTAATCGTAGAGCCCCGACGTTGGTTTTACAAGACATTTTTCGTGCGTAACCATTAATCTAATAATGTCAAGCGACAGAATTTTGAACACTGGATTAATTTTCGAGGCAATAAATCGAGTGATTTAACAATGAGATTTAACTAGTTATTTAATTTCCTAGTTGCCTAATGGTGTAGTAATTTCTTCCTTATTATAAAGATGAATAATTTGCTGTTCTGACCCGACTCACAAAGAGTTCTACCACCTTCAACTTAATTCCTCACACGAGTTTCTAATCTTTCTAGATTTCCGCTTAGTGTTCCCAACGGGTGACGGTTTGGCAGTGTCGTTTCCGGTAAAGCTACCCTCTCGCCGGGAACACAGCTCGGCGCGCGTGTTGACGCTCAGCCGGCGGGACAAGGCCGAAGCGAAGCTTAGACTGGCGCGGCGCTGCGTGCTGGGGGCCTTTAACTCTGCGTTGGTTGGACGACGGTGAGTTCAAGTTTTTTGTTAAAATAATACCATGCCGTGTAATCTTAAATATTTCCTTTTCGTCTTGTGAAGGTCATAGGAGGTGACTAAGGGACATCTAGAAGATACACATCATCATTTCTTCTCTTCCTCTGGAGGTGATAGGAGGCGACTAACGGACAAAGTCCACTGTCGTCACCAACTAGACAGCCAAGCACGGTGGCTGTCGTCAGAAACCGGTGTTAGGGGAGACTTATATCGAGCAGTGTAAATTAGAGAGCTGCGTAAGGATCGATTAAAACGTGTACATTTCTATACCCTATAGTTTTAATAGATGGGATTTTCAGAAATCTTTTCTAAGCGTCTGTCTACGTTATAAAATAACTCATATAATTATTAATTTATCTGTTTTAGCAGTGTTGGTCAATGTTAAATGATAAGAGATTTTAACATGTAGATTATGCTGTACTGAACTTTTGATTGACTTTAGATGATTTCTTTCAGAAAAAAAAACAGTAAAATATTTTTTACCTCAGAATTGTTTGAAAACATTGCCGTAACAAATCCCTATAGGGACTTGTTATCTCATCTCATAAAAGATTTCCGACCCCTGAAACAAAGTCTCACTTCCTTGTGAATACATTTTCATTCAAATGTGTGGTTACAATTTATTTCGCCCAAAAAAGATACATTGTACATTATATGGGTTGAATTTCTATTACATGTTCGTTAAACATTTAAAAGGCATCCAAAATTTGGAGAGTGCAAAAAAGATAAAAGTCGTAGACCATGCTTTATTAATTATTCTTAATATCAAAGATTATGCACACATTAAATCTCGTTTTTTGCTATTATAAATCTACATGAAATATTTAAAAAAATGCAAATTAATTTAGTAAAAGTTTTACTACTTAGTCACTTCCTCGTACCTTCTCCCATCAAACTACATTAATATCGTTTGGTAATAAAAATAATAAAATGGTTAATATATCCTTCAGGTTTATGCCACTTTTGGCGAGTCTATGTTTCTTAGTATCAGGGAAGAGGGAATTTTTACTGAAAAAAAAAAACTAACATATTAGAAACACCATTTTGTTTTTCCTCAGAATACTTTAATTTGATACTCCTTTCTGTCATAGTATGCCCCATAATCACCACGTAAGCACACACTACTTATAAATTGTAATTGGTGCGCCATCTTGGGACATCCGCCATATGAGATTTAGAATGACGTCATTAAGATTTTCATTTAAACTAAACGTGTAAGAAAAAATATAACTCAATCGTTCATGGTTATCAATATATTCATCAGTTTTGAAACACCGACGCAAAAAGCGGGGTTTTATAAGTTTGCTATGTCTGTCTATGTGTCGGTGGAAAAGTAGCTCCTAAACGGGTGGACCGCTTTGGTTGCGGATTTTTTTTGTTAGAGAGCAGGTTTCCAGGTGCGGGTTCATAAACATGTTTTATCAAAATCAAATATTTTTAAATATTCACAAATGAGGTAGCAAATAAAGGGGCATTATAAATAAATTACATTCAAACATGCCTTATCAAAATCGGCTTGGCCATTCACTAGATATAGGGGTTTAAAGTGAAAAATTCAATGTTGTCAAATACACCCAAGTGGTATCAAATGAAAGAGGATGACGACTATACTACAATTAAATATGTGTTGTTTTACATCAGTGTCACCTATTCTGCGCCATTCTGACTGGTCTCCTGAATCCAGCGTCTTTCCGCTGCTGTCTTCAGGTCCTCGGTGCACTTGGTCAGGGCAGACCTGTGCTCCTTCTTCCTAAACTTATTCGCATCTCAAGAACCTTCCTTCTCCATTGATTGTTTATCGGTACTTCGAGGAATGTGGCTGGCTTTGTGAGTGTTAAATAAAAGTGTAGCAGCTATAAGTTCTAGCAGTGGGTTAGAATTCTTTTTGAAAAAACGTCTGTTGAAGTCTTCAAAAAAAGGTTTGAACCTTTCCCTTCCTTCCTCAATCACACTAAGTAGCGTAGTAGCAATTACCATTCAGTGCACGTGTCGTGTACAGTTACTCGCCGGCACTTGGACGCGACATTAATCGCCCGCGCGACACTCGTTTTATTATCGTCTGCACCGATCCCATAAATAACGTCGACTGAAAATCTTTTATCCCTTTTCACGCGATTCTCTTATCCGGAGAAATCACGGTAGCTATGTTTACTGTACTCGTTTTTAGCGTATATTTATTACGACCCAATATTAACATTACTCTTATATTTTATTAGTTGTTAAAATTAAGTAAAACGTTAGATAACTTTAAATGCGCAGAGGCGTGTTAACAGATATGAAATGAAATGAAATGAAATGTTTTTATTTTGTATAGGCCTACGGGGGCACTTACAAATTGTTATTTACAATATTTTTTCTTACACTACCACCGGATCGCAAAATGATCTCAACTGAGAAGATCCGGCAAGAAACTCGGCGAGTTTATCTTTTATTGCTTTTTTTTAACCATCTTGTTTATTACATGGGCAATAAAAGCTAGTTCCAGTATGTTGCCTGAACATGAGGCTTCTTCGGCAAGATACGCTACACTTTGACAATTAAATAAAAAAAAGAAATATATATTATTGTTCAGTCCCAAGCTGCTTTGTCTTCTATATATTCAGAAAATTTATAATATGCTTTGCGGCAAAGTTTTATCTTA
>DWTU01002193.1:0-11859 GCA_018251515.1 Cecropterus confusis | reverse complement strand
AAATGTAATATTAAAATGACGATGACCCTAACAATTATTGTGGAAATACCGCGCACGCACACATAATCCTTCACCTGTGCTCGTCGAGTATCTACATGTAGCGTTGTAGAAGTTGGTATTAGAGCAGTTTTTTTTATTGAGAATGCTCAGTTGGTACACTTGCTATAAATATATTTGGTGACGAAATCATTAAAGGTAGAAAACGGAATGTAAATACTGTTATTATATAACGGCAAGAAGTTATCTTTTGGGATTTGATTCCAGTGGCACCCGTGTTAAGTGGTGTCGTTGAAAGTGTGTAGGTAAAATTAATTATACCACTCATACCATCTCTGGATCTCAAGTAAGGTTTCAATCTAACTAGAGACATTACTATTAATGTTTTAGTGTAGTTAGCATCGCTTTTACATTTAAGGATCACTTTTTTATATTATAACCTGCCCAGTTTTTATTATATAATTCATAAAACGATTGATTTATTTTGATAAATGCATATTCTAAAAATATACTTAATTTCCAGGGACAACTCTCCGTCTCGACACGTGTTCACCGAACGCTTGGTGGACGACCGAGTGGAGTCCGCTTTCTCCTACTACGAGTTCTTACAGCACGTGAAGACTCAAGTGAAATGAGTGTGTGACTCGCGAGTGGACGCACGGACGTTGACTAGGCTTAGGACGTTCGGCTGTTACTACATGTTCTCGATCGTGCGTAGTGCGTTTACTCGACTGTGCGACACCGCCCGAACTCTGTTTAAAGTTATGTTAAAGTTCGTTCATTGAAGTGCTCGGGAAAAATCGTGTGCGTCGCAACGAGCGAGTTTCGATGGTAAGGGATGTTTTCTCATTAAATCTCACGTGTAATTACCGAGGATTCGCTTCCTCGAATAGTTTATTATGTGGGTATCACAATATACGTCGAAAGTTTAAATCATAGTGTTCTATATTTTTTTTATAAACAAGACAGAATGGTTAAATGTTAAAGCAATAAGTGAAGGTAATATAGTGTTACGAATACTTTATGACAGTTTTAAGGCATGTTATAATGTGGCTAGATTAATGTAAAGGAAATTGTCAGCTTGAATAAATTACATTGTAAAGATAAGATAATTGTGTTACATGAAATACACAAGATATATATAAGCCCGCGTTTCCATTGCCCTTCAGTTTGTATAAAACTATGCCTAACTTACAATTATTTTGAAAATTTAGTGCCCACTATATTGAAATCAACAATTATTTCAATTACCTATTGAATTGTTATCTTTGGTTTAAAAGATAGGATATTGAACTGAGTCGAATGAGAGACAAGACCTATTTGTCTTTATAGAGGACATTTACGCTGCTTATAGCCGTGTATGAGGCAGTGGCAAATTAATTTATCTCTGACGGCCTTATATAGGATTGGTTATGGATGTCCATGGCGAAACACATAGATGCCAGTTTCCTACTATGACGTGAAAGAGATAGGTGGCAAAAAATGAGAGGCAAACTACTGTGTAATATTTATTTATACTATATGATCACGTTTGACGAGCAGGTAACTAACTCGCGTTTAGAAAACCAGGTATTGTCATTTGTCCCCTAAAATCATTTATGAAACTCGAATATTACTTATGTATAAGGCAACTATCAAAACCAGTTCTTAAGGCTATTAATTAATTCTATTTCTTTAAAAACCTAAATTTGGCAACCGTTTTTTATCATATTTCTTTACTTTTATAGATACTTGGTCCCTAAAATCCAGCTGAAACACGCCCTAAATGTCATATTTCTATTTATTAGTCTTGTCCGTTGAAGTCGTCTTATTTTAGTAGAGTAAGAAATAACATTGTAACTGTCAATGAATGTGCGCCTATAGGCCTATACAAAATAAATAAATAATATGCAATATAATTTAGATTGTTCCTAAAAGTCCCTAAATTAGCACTGAAACCAGAAAGACATGTAACACTTTAAAGAAACAAACATGTCCAATAAAAGCGAAAAATTCTAAAGGAGAAATTTATGGATTGATTAAGTCATAGTATGGAAATTTTGTTGTGGAATTTTGTATGTTATTATTCATTGTTATTTGTTTATTATTCTATATTGGTATTATCAATTATAGGTAATAAGAGGATCAATGCACTGGGTTGATAAAGGCGATTATGCACTGATACCGTTGATGTTCATAGTCCAGTTTTGATAAGATTTGTTAAAAAAATTAATGCCACTTAATATCAGTTTACTGCACTTCTGTGCAATAACATTGATAAAACTCCATTTGACAATTATATAGTAACATATCTAAACGAATAGATTAAGATTTTATTTCCATTTATTTATTTTCTATGGACTAAATCGTTATTGATAACTCAGGACTTTATTATGCCATTATTATGTGAAAATTCAGTAACCTGAAAGCCACGAAACATTCGTGGTAGATGTTCTCTGGAAGGGTCATCATTAAGTGTATTTTGGAAATTTTAGGCTTCCATACCCTAATGGTAAAATCCAGGCATTCCGTCTGTCTGTCACCAGGCAGCATCTCATGAACTGTGATAGCTACATAGTGGTAATTTTCACAGAAAAAATGTATTTCTGTTGCTGCTATAACAACTAAAATCCAGAATATAATAAATATTTAAGAGGGCTCTGACACAACAAACGTGATTTTTTCATGTTTGTTGTTAATCAACAACGTAGATGCTTGAAATATTCACTGAATATTTTGTTTTACTTTAAAAATAAATGTAATCAAATCCAAATATAATAAATACAGAAGGGTGGCTCCCATATAAAAAGATTGATTTTTTTTTGCCTTTCTTTTGAGGTAATGGCACTTAACTAGTTTTTTTTATAAAAACGGACACACACATTTGTTTATCATCGCTCAACGCTTGCAAGCAAGAAGACAAACTGATGTCTTACCCTCCGGGTCTCATAGCTCTGGTTACGTTGGCGTAAGGGCGGGGGGCCAAAGATGTTCATAACTCGAGGGGTTCCTTCTTTACCCGGGAAATTCTCAAGGCGGTCGAATACCCGGTTCGTTAAAATTAATACACAATTGTACAATGTTAATAATATTTACTATTATTAACGTTGCGTAGTGAGCCCGATATTTAATGCCTACAATACTCAACGCTGATGCTAAGCGAAAATCGAAAGGAATGCTTCGTGGCTATTGGGTAATTGTTATTTTAAGAATGATAGTAATTGCAAATATCAATCACATAGTAAATCTAACTATGATGAAGTTTTTATTTATAAATTCCTTGTTTAAGTCCCAAACTATTTATTCTGAAATAATTTTCGACCTTCAATAAAGTCTTAACTTTTAAAGTATTGTATTTCATTCATGAAATATATGCATTGATACAATGTAGCTGCAGTTTTTTTCTTTTCAAACATGCTATGAAAATTATTTTGTTCTTATTTGATTTCCTTTATTCTGCATTGTTGCGTGCTGCTTATTTACTGCAATATTTTATGCTTTGCAATTACTAATTACTTTTTTGTATTTATCAAATCATAGATCTCATTTTTTTTTCTAGTGACATAAAAAATATTCCTGAATAGTGTGTCTCTATAATGCATTCAAGGGTCTATGAACTTAAGTAAATAATTTAAAAGAATCAAACCAAGCAATCACTACTATCCCAGTAATGAGATTACAAATATTAGAATTCGTATATCTACTGATTGTATAGTCAATTGAAGTCAGAGTGGCAATGTGTTGCAATAGAACTGTTTTTACCTGTAAATTTTCTTGGCTAACGTTAATTTTTTGCCGTCAAATTTCGTTTAATGGCTCTGCCATTACCTTGGGTAGCTATTATGCCGCTCGCAACGCCATAAAATTGCCCGCTACTGGTCTAAATACCTTCGACTTCAAACTGTCAAGAGACGAACAATATTTTCCCTATGGTATTGTGTAGGGCTGCCATCCTTGATGGGTTACCCAAATAATATGGTTTTTGAAGTGTTTATGTGATACTGACTGGGTAAAACTTGTTTCTGCTGTAATCTTAATTGACATTAGGAATTCGTTAATAACAAATATAGTATTTGTATTCATGTTTATTAAAGATTTTGTCTATCGTCAGTCGAAGTAATTATTGCTAGTCTGATGATAAAGTTTGAGGTTTGTAATTTCAAATATTTAAAATGTCAAGTTTTTAAACTTAACACATAAGGTTGGCTTATTTAATGTTTCCATTTAGTACGAGAACGGCGCGTTGTCGGGCAAACATAAAACTTTTAAATATAACTGTTAATTACTAAAATAATTGTTTTTAATGTGTACGTATATCAGGTATACACGAAACTAATACTATTTTTAAAACTATTTATTTATGAGTACCTACTCTACATTAATTTTGAATATAAGATAAAATTAGACTAATTTATGAAATTATAGCTAGACGGTTTTATAATGTAAATAAATAAAATATATTCCAACAGTTCGGGATTGAAATTACTGTTAATTTAGGCTCGTTTTCTTAAATAAATGTATTGGATATCTGTCCCTTATGGTATGACTCCGATGTTGGCGATTGCGACCCGCGACCGCGATAGACGACCGCGACCGGATCGTGCGATTCACTGATAAGTATGAATTCATATGAAGCAACAAACTGCTTCTGTGATAAATAAAGTAATCGACATTTTTATGACTTTAGAGTTTTTTGCGGTAAAAGCATCAGAAGAATGTTATTCACACGCTTTTTTGGGAAGTCGGTCAAATCTTAACGAAAAATGCAGTACCTCTTCGAGATTAAATGAATATTGATCGGTGATCTTTGTTATTATAAATGCAGTAAGTATCATACCGCGCTCTGTCGTAGATTTAAATTAAAGGCAAGACTCATGAACGCCATGCTATTACGAGAAAATATGTCATAATATTTCATCCTTCACTTTGCTACTTGATTTTTTATGTCTTTTTTCATTTTTCATTTTTCAGTTATTTTTTCATTTATAATTGTTGTTTTTTCGAGTCGTAACATGAAAATATTTAAACTAAAAGGTAAACAGTTTAGGTATCGAAATAGCCACTTAGGGTTCCGTTAAAAAAGTAAAAGTATGTTCAATTAGGGTTCCATGGCCAAATAAAATTTGGAACCCGTGGCTTAGTGCTTCGCGCCGTCCGCACAGTGCGTCGCGCGGCTACAAACGTCTGTCGCGGTCGTCGGTCGCAGTCGCCGGTCGCGGTCGCCGGTCGCAGTCGCCGGTCGCGGTAGCCAACATAAGAAATATACCTTTATTATTTGTCAGTGTAGCCAATTATATGTTGCAATTGCTTTAATTATTGGAATGTTTATTTTTTATATTATTATTATTACTTGTATGGTATCAGCTTTCTTTATTTTTAGAACTAGTTTATAATTTGTTTCGTCGTTTGGTATTTGCCAAGAGTCTGAGCCAATATTAGTAGATAGGTTTGCTTTTGAAGTCAATTCTTATTCCACTTTTAACCTGCCAGGTTTCTTTTTGTTTACTCACAACCAGTTGTGAATTATTATTGAGTCAAAATTTAGCATTCAATTATTCAAAATAAATTGTACACTGTCTCCGAAACAGAATTTATATGATAATCCTAAATGGGGTAAGCTTATTATGGACAGGTTATATTAATAAGATAGATAGGTCCTTACTGCCTCTTATAGTCTATATTAATACATATATTAATGGATTCAGGAAAAACCAGCATCTACCAATATTTTCTTTATTATTTCACTTTGTTACATCTTTTTTATTGTTGATTCTATCTATTGAATAAAGATGTAAGAAATGTTACCACATTTCTTAAATTTTATTCTAAGATGTATGTGATTTATCATTTTCTAAATAAATAATTAAAAAGTATTTTTTTCATTAAAATAAATTGAAAAGAATGATGTTGGTTATAATTTCCCAATTTCAACATGTGATTATTTACTTTATTCAAAGACTGTGAACGATTTCCCGACTGATTCATTCACATAGTTTTTCTTAGCTTTGACTTGCTGTTATATGCGCTTTTTCAAGTATCGGGGACAGCTTATGATTATGTTTACTGAATTAGTCCTAGTTTGTACCATCTCTAACAGAATTCTAGCATAAATCTCTAGCATAGTTAACAATTTTTCATTTGAATCTGAAACCATATTCGTATGAACATTAAGAACTTCTCGAACAACATATATTAATATAATTCCACCGTCATCAGGGCAAAAACATTCAGAGAATTCCGTTTTAGACTAAGATTTTTATCAGGGCTCATAATCATTACGATTATTATATTTTGATGATGAAACAGTTTTTTTTTTAAATAATCGACTATTATGTTTTTGGACATAAGTATTATAACATGTAGCTAACGATTGATTAATATAATTATTTTTTTCGAAACTATTCGGGCTTCAGCAAGTATATGGTTTGATATTTATGAGTCCTGAGTTTAAATATATTAATATTATTAATAAATTATGTCCCTTACTTATTTAGATCGTATGAAGAAAGAATTTGTATAATGGTTTGTATTACTGGCAATAATATTGAAGGACTATTATTCTTTTGTTTATTCTACACTTCGTCATAGAACAGCTGGAATGTTATTGATTGTATTATAAAACTAATATATTGGTATGCAAATGTTGAGTGAACTGGTTACAAATAACTCAATT
Source organism: Cecropterus confusis (assembly GCA_018251515.1). Taxonomy (NCBI): domain Eukaryota; kingdom Metazoa; phylum Arthropoda; class Insecta; order Lepidoptera; family Hesperiidae; genus Cecropterus; species Cecropterus confusis. The sequence continues at coordinate 5,210 of DWTU01002193.1, read as the reverse complement.
ACAGTATTAAATAAAAGAGACACAGCATATTCCTAATTATATAGTTCTTGCAATAAGTGGTACCCATGTCATACAAAGTCCACATACTTTGTTGTTTGGAAAATATATGGTCAGCAATTAATCTGTTATTATATATTTCCAGTCAGATTTCAGTTAAATGTAGTTTTTAATTGAGGCGATTTACTTGATTAAATGTACTATATCCGCTTGTAATAATTTCTGGTTTCTGATGCTAGACATAATTATATCCTGTTTATTTGAAACTTTGTTAAATTATAATTATACTTAAAAAAAAAAACAAAGTGTAATTAAAACATAATGGTTGATTGAATAATCAGAGATGGGCCGAATACTAGATTCACCGTAGAACGGTTTAATAGTGTTTTAATAAAGTTCTCGTCAGTACAGCGGAAATACTCGGCCGAATTCGAGTACTGACAAACAGTTGCGTAACGTGGGGTGGTCAGAACCATGAGTGGCACGTCTTGGATGGCGGCTAAATCTCCTTTTTTATATAATATAACCGTTATTTCCAGTAAAAACTCAACTGGCGCCCCCGTGCGGCATACATAGAGGGCGGCAGAATATTTATATTCGATGATATTTTTTTGGGTCGTGATATTGCAGAGATATAGGTGTCAAAGACTATTTAGATTTCAGCTTTTGGGTGGCGACTCGTACCCACGCTACGCTACTGAAAAACACCGAATATGCCGAGTACCGAGTAATACGTACTCGGCTCATCTCTACAGATGTGACAAGAGATAATATCTATAGTGGCAATTATTGAAACAATATATATTGAATTATACAATGGAATAGTATTTAATTTATTGTTAGCGGACTGAATTCGGGAGCCTTGTGACTTGTTTCAATATAAAAGATTTAAAAGCATTGTTGTTTTATTTCACCAAATTTATATTACTTGAAATATTAGATATACGAAATTATTTTTTAGAATCAAGGTTTTCCAAAGTAATATCTCCGCGAGGTTCCGTGTGCCCCTTTATATTTCATATCAACGGCGACCCCCTTGAAAATCATAAACCATAACCATAAACGCTTTCTACACTCATAGCCCCACTGTAGGATTTTCTTCTATGTCGTAGGTATCCCAGACCCAGGACAGAAATCTAAATTCATCATTCAGTTGTCTGTCTGGCTTGGGATCAAACTCAGAACACACTGCGTGACAGACCGCTATGGTGTGGTGGTATGGTGATGGTGTCGGTATGGTGGTGTCGTCAAAATAAAATGCATTATATAACATATTAAAAAAATAAAACAAATGAAAAATAATGTGATATAAAATATACAATTTAGGGTGGGTATTGTAAAAAAAGCGTTTATGTTTCGGTCTTAACCACTTCCAAAGGACGCACGTCACCAATACAAATGTCCTTTTGAGAGACGCAGCATGTCAAGCATTCCAGGGGTTTGACGAGTTTCTCAACGTCCACTTTGAACGGCCAGACATCCGTCGGTGCGAAGTCTGTTCGTCTGAAGGTTTGGTCTTCGAGAAGCGCCCAGAACCACAAGTAGGTTCTGGATCTCGAGAGCCTGGTAGAAGACGCCACCACGGCGTTGATCGCTCGCCGACTCACCACGTCCTGTTCTACTGGCGTGTTGAACGACAGATTCTTTATGTTACATCTGAACACCTGGAAGTGGAATTATTTATGTACATAGTGAAAAGTAATGTTAAACGCTGCTGTGTTTGGAGTTTATGAAGAGAGCCATTTTAACCATATATTTCAAAACCTAACACAGCATAAGTGCAGTAGCACTGTTATAAGTGAGACCTACGGAGTTGAACCACGTAGGGTTCTACACGTTTAACGTATAAATACAGAGTGCGGCATATCATTCGTATATCAGCTCAAGTGTCTCACGTTCTCTTGATTATATCGATAATATCTGTCCGATATAAAATTGCAACAAAGTAATCATCACGCCATCTTTATTATAATACAATTCATAACGGCGTTCACCTGACACTGCTCAAATAAATAGTTTATTTATCGCAGTCATAACGCAACCATAAATAGCATATTGCGTCTTGGGTATCAATATACGTACCTTTATATTAATTATCAATCTATTAATATAATAGCAAGATCCAGACTGCTACTGGGCGGTTGTTATATATACTAACCTAACCTTACCTAACCTAACCTACCTATAACCATATGTATATGGGACGAGGGGCATAGTGGGGTACTTAACATTAAAATATATCTATAAGATAAAAAATCATGATTAAATAAAAAACATAACCCAATTTCAAGGTCTAACTCATTCGAACGACTGTGGATATATTTTTTCATTATGATAAGAATTCTACGAGATGTGCACACATAATTTTAAATTGGCATTTGCTCCGCTATGCCTTGTATATGGGGGTAAAGTGGGGTAAATGCCATCGGATATGGGGTATTGTAGGATAGTTATAATTTGAAAAGAAAAAAATCCAAGCGTAATACCTTTTATCATCGATCACATAGTAAATGAAGTTGTGTTTTTTTATGAAAACACTACTTTAGAGACTTGTTTTTTGAGCATAAACGGTGTCGATATTAACGCTTTGCACTTTGCACTGTGTTTCCTTCTGGCCGTTTGAGGCTTGCCCTGCTATGTCCCGCTACTCCACTATGCGCCCTCTTCCCATATATATATACATAGCTAATACTGACCATTGCAGAGCTTGAACTACCTAAAGGTAATGCCGTGAGACGTAAAATGTGGACAATTCTGGACAATAAGATCTTTTTATGATGTAGGCATCCACTAAAAAGGAATTTTCATTAAGAGGTAATGTTTGTATTATTCGTTCGGCTGAGTTAGCAACATTTAGCAGGTATATTATATTTTAAACCAAAAATCAAAAAATAAAGAACAGAAAAAGTTACAAAAATGTCTCTATGACAGCCCTTGCAGCTAGATCGACCGTCCAAAGGTATTTGCGACCGGGCTATAACGTTTGATCGGTAGCTTCCGATAAGCATCTAAATCCTCGTTTGTCGATGCTAAAAGTACCGTGTCCGCTTTCACTGATCAAGATATGTTGAATTATATAAAAACACACACACAATTAAAATACACCTTATAATTTGATACGTAACAATTGTGATCATCTTGTCTACGTGTAAAGATAATAATAAATATGGATACCATACCTCATATCCACAGACTTCAATCATGCAATAATTGACGTATTCAACAGGCACGAGGTCTACCCGGAATCCAAGTTTATGTAAGTGATCTGTATACATTTAATAATGATCTTTAATTTCACGTACAGTTATTCTTGATTAAGCAGTAGGATATGTATACTACAGAGCATGATAAGTAGTGTCCAATCGAAGGTCGATTTTTGGCCGAAGCCGATGCGGAAGCTTCGGTCTGACACCAATGATAAGGTGAAAATAATGAGCCGCCTGGATCCACAAGAATTATAATGCACAGAGAGATCCAGAGCATCCAGACCTAACCTAAACTCTTGTACTTGTTCTTGTGTGTGACCTTTTGGGAAGGTATAATTTCAGAAATAGGGGAACCTAAGCCCTCGCCAATCCCTAAAATGATGTATCTACTTGAGTTCATCAGTGACCTTTCTTTATTTCAAAAAACTTGTCATTACCAAAACTGGAGAACCCAATACCGCTATTATCTAAAATTATGTATCTTGTATCTCTACGTGAGTACTTTAGCGATCTTTTGGAGGCGGTGAAAAATCTAAAATTTCTAAAACCCCAAGTTCTAAATGATGTACTTAAGTTCATCCGTGACCATCGTCTCGTGAAATCTCAGAGGTAGGATCGTTTTCGCTACTTATTGAATTTTTACATAAGACATATTGACATAATTAAGTTTACAGGACATAGACATACATATATCTACTGATAAATCATGTGTATGTTTTCAATATTTGTGCTCATTTAATATTACCAGTGTACTAATTTATTTTATGATGGAATATTTATACAGTACATTATCTGGATCCAAAAAGTACAGGTACCGATTGGGGTGACGTAAACTGGTTGAGGCCTGGACTCTATAACTGATAATTAAGAGCGAATGGATTGATGAAGGACAAATGTTACGTTGCTTATCACCTCTAAGGCCTTTTAGTTTTTGTGGTTTATGAGACAATGTGAAGAAGGATTCGTATGGCCCGTAATATATTCTTGCGTATAACACTGACATGTCTGCACTAGATAATAAAGTAAATATAAAATATTTAAAGTATAAAAGTATTGTAAAGGTAAAAAAGTGTTCTGTGATGTTAATGTTAATGACAGATTAACTGTCATTATATTTTGCACAGATAGCCACAGTAATTATAATTGTATCATTTATGATGTCTGTGATGTCATATATAAAGTTGTTTTTCGGTGAGTATATGGCAACAAACAGTAGCCGTAGTAGGAGTTAATGTTTCTTCTCTGGAATCAGAATTCATTTTTTTCGACTCAAATAGGTACTACACCTCTTAACAGTCCGACGGCCGATATTTAATAATACCTATGTTTGAAACCTGAATACAGCTACACCATCTGCTGATAAATTGCTTTTAGGGTACAATTTCATATACTTGTTGCTGTCTCTTAATACCTTAAAATTAGTGTTACTTTAACCTATTCCTTAATTTTTACTTTTCACAAATCCCTAATTTGATTTTGCACCCTACCTATTCTTTATGTTTATACTCATTTTAACTGTACCCTAAGATTGTCTGGAAGAAATCGCTGTTTAGCGATAAGACCGCCTTTTGTATTTTTATAATTGTAATTTTTATTCTATAATTTCATCTTTTCTGGGTACCATAAAGTATATCAATTTAATTGAATTTAATCACAGTTTCAGCCACTTTCCTAAACTAGCGTTCCACTTAGCTTCTTTGTTTTAACTGAATTTCAACTTAGTATAGGTTAGTATAGCATAGTGAAGGTGGAGCGTATGGTGTAGTAAGAGACATACTTATCCGACGCGTTCCAGCCTGGTTCTCAGGAGTTGCTAACGCGTCAGTATTCGATTTCAGGTAGAACTAGCGTTGCAAGGTGTTCTAATTTGCGCGGAAGGTCTCAATTTTTAAAAGGTTCAGCACGTGTCCCGATTTACAATTGGTTGAGACATTAAATGTACGGACAATAATAAATCAATAGCAATTTAAAAAAAACGCTTTCTACATTCATAGCCCACACTAGGAT
>DWTU01002192.1:0-11861 GCA_018251515.1 Cecropterus confusis | reverse complement strand
CATCATTCAGATGTCTGTCTGGCCGGGGATCGAACCCGGGACCCACAGCGTGTCAGACCGGTATGGTGACCGCTCCGTCACGCGGGTCGTCACAATATATATATCATTTATATTTATTTATATATTTATTGCACCTTTATAACATAAAGTCACAATCGTATAATGAATAATTTATATTTGTACATTATATTACAATATTTTAAATAATATCATTCTATCCTGTATAACGTAATCGACGCGTGGCGGAGCGGTCACAATACCGGCCTGACACGCAGTGGGTTCCAGGTTCAATCCGCGGCCAGACAGACATCCGAATGATGAGTTCAGATTTCTATTCTGGATCTGGGTGTTTGTGTATTTGTCTCTGTGTGCCCGTGGCACCCACGGCACAGGAGAAAATCCTATTGTGGGGCTATGAGTGTAGGAAGCGTTACGTCATATTATGTCATGTTATAAATGTTAAGGATCCGGGAGATATTCAACCTTTTCGAGAATTGCCCAGGTACAGAGGGTACCCATCAAGGCTCAAACATCTTTTAGAGACCCGTAGGTTAAAACGTCCCCATTCATTCAACATTTTAAAACAAAATCTATAGATCTATGACTCACTCTGTTCATCTCGTTCTTGCTGCTGCCAGGCCAAGGTTGCACAGAGGATAGCCAGTGTCTTGCCTGTGCCAGTTGGACTTTCCAACAGGGCGTTTTCACTCTTCTTTATTCTAGTTATAATCTGGACAAAATTACATCATTCTATTTACATAGTATTGTTGGCTTAGTTATAGCTAAATGTGTTTTTTATTAATAATATGTGAGTAGCCATTGTCACCCATGGACATCTGTAACCAGTCAGATAAGATCAGTCGACAGCTACATCTGTAGTCCTCGAGGGTAGGTAAAACATAGATATGTTGCTACCCTTGAGGACTAATGTAGTAATTACGCCTAGATGTGGTCCTGGTGCCTTTTAATTTGTACTGCTAGAGGTTCTATCACTTTAAAATATAATATTTAAAAGTGCTGTTAAATAAAAATTATACATATTTTTCCCATACTTGTTACATGGGTTTATGTTTTAAAAATATTGTTTAGTTTTTAATGTGTACAGGTTGCTGATGGAAAAGTATTCTTCTACCAGTGTTATTCAAAGTGTGTGTCATGATTCCTTGGGGGGTCGGCAGGCTTTCATAAGTTATGATGATCTATTTAAAAAAATAGACAAACTTTAAAAATATAGTTTTACTATGACAGTTTAAATGAAAAGTAATATCTATTTTAGGTTATCTTATTATCAGACTAATAACAATATTTTACAAATTTCATATTTATAAGATAAAATAAAATATTTATGTTGAAACATTTGACAATGGGGTTTGTAAAATCATTCATACACAACAGTTACACCATGAAAAAATTGAAAAACAGTTCTATACAAAGAGTACTGGCGCATTTACGCAGACTACGAACAGCCACAAAAATGACCTGAATGACAGAGCATTTATTATATTATTATTATTGTTATTTTGCTAGGTGGTAGAACCAATAGTTTGACCAGAGAGGTACCACCACCACATCTACTTCTAGCATGAGGCAATTCTTGTGTTTCACTGGAAGGGTGTGGTTGCCAGCTCACTTATATATAAGGCTATCATCATAGTCCTCAGGAGTAGCAACGCACCTGTGATCGATCGACTTCAGCTCGATCAGGGCCTCTATTCTATATGAAGATGTTTACAGAGCTTCATGGGCAGCAGTAAGCACTTACCATAAAGTGGATTGCATGCTTGCTTGCTACTTCAATCAGATAAAAAAAACTTTATAATAATTAGACAGTCCCAAGTTTGAGAAAGTTCCATTAAGAAAGTCTAAATGAAGTAATTAATTTCCTGTGTGTTTGTGAATTTGTGTTTTATGCACAGGAAATCTAATATGGGTCTTTGAGTGTTAAAATGTGTATGATATTTGTCATGCCTTTTTATTGGGAGAAGATGTCCATGACAGAGATACAATAATACTAGGATGAATTATTTTTTATATATAACAGAACCAGCATACTAGCATGCAGCTCTCCTTATGGCATGGTGACTGCAGCCTCAGGATATAATCAACTCCCATAAGACTAGAGGCCTACTAGATTTCATCTACAGATGCATTGCAAACCCTGAGGACTAATTTGGAACACCTCATATAGGTCATACCCATTTTTCACTTTATTTAAATCAGAACATTATAACAGAACAGAACCACTATTATAAGGTTGATATACTTACATTAGACATCAAAGCAACTTGACATCCATAAGGATTCACCGGTAATTTCACCTTCACTCCGGCAATCGGTCGCATGTACAGTTCCTTGGGTTTAGTATGTTCTATTTTGATAGGCACGTCCATTACCGAAGGAAAAAGTTCTCTTATTAGCTTTTGCTTTTTATTTTTCACTCCTGAAGAGGTCATATTTGCATGTACCGATGAATTAGCGGTATTTTGGAGTACTTTACTGTTTATCTCGTGTTTTAGTGGAGTGTCCTCATCCTCTGTGATGGTATCCTCCACTGAATCATTATCGTCGTCAGATATTTCTACGATATCCGACATTTTAACTAATTTCTTTCTAACTTTTCGCTTATAGTTGTATCACTGTACTACAAATAGTAATCTTGTAAATACACGGAGGAATTGCTTATATATATGTATTCGAAATGAACCTTAGGTTATTAAACGGCTCAGTAAATTATAGTCACTTTAAAACTATTTATCATTTAAGTATGTATTCAAAGCACAAGTTTGTTTATCAGTTATCACTTTTAAATAAGCTATGTCACATTGACATTGACATCATATTCTGACGGTTTCCTCTGACGTTTTCGTCTAAAACCTTTACAAAAGTACGAAACGTAAAAAATCACGTTGTCTAATATTACAGCATTTAAATTTATGTATTGAAGCGTGGTATTTATTTTTTATACGTAATTATATCAATATTTGAAGCATAATTCAAAAAAGCTATTTTTGAAATCATAAATTGGAATTGCCGGATATTTCCACAAGCTAATAAGTCCCCAGATAGGTCACTCTGGCAATTAAATTCCAACGGTTTTTTTTAAAGTATATCGTTGTTGTATTAATATATGTGACCTCTTTAAACAGCTACGCTAATTATTATTGGAATGATATCATCAAGTTTTATCTTCCTTCTTATTATATTTATTTAAGAATGACATATAAAAATAAGTAGTCAAGTTATTCATAATATTTTTTTTTAAATTCCATCGGCATGAACACAGTATACTTTGAAGATCACCCGTAACAAAAATCCACAGGTGCTGCAATAATATAAAATAAAGTTTATAATATTTATTTACTAAATATGCCACATTATTTGCAAAATAATTATACTTAGACATTTTTTTAGAACAACAACAATAATATAGTAAACCAAACGCTTGTGTATGAAGTGAATACATAGGTATTCACTATTATCTTCATATAGGAAGATTGAATTCGGTATTTTATTTTCTAAATTTTGTATAATTGTCATCATATTGACAATATAACTGACTTCTGGGTCGACTGAATTTCACGTTGTTAACTGAACTGAAAAAAATACATACAATATTTTTAACGGTAGATTAAAATTATATTAAGACATGTATAATTTCATAATATTAGAATCAGTAACCGAATATCTATATGATAATAATTAATAGAATATGCAAGCACCACCCTACGAAATATAAACCCAGGCTATGGGTTATTATCATATAATCTAATCAACACTATGTGACTTGATTATATTAGTAATTTACTATCGCCCATAGCGGGCTATCCAGAATCCATGTTTTTCTATAGTATATTTACTTACATCATCAATTTATTGAGCACTCCGGTTTCTATGTTTTAGATGGCTAGAGACTCTTATTTTTTTAATAAATGTCTAGTGGCAGAAAAAGGTTTTGCTAAGTAGGAGCTAAATGTAGCAATGTATTTTTGCATGAATACGAGAAAAACATTCTAAATAAAATTCAACTTACCTACCATTTCTCAAATTTATAATTTTCAGTTTACTTAGTACCGGGTGTAACGAAAATATAAGATAATAAGGACATGGCAACCGCCCAGCCAAGCCAACACATATTTTAATTTTTGTAGGGTTTTACGTTTTTACAATTTTTTCAAGTTTTTAATGGTTTTTATGAATCTATTTAAAAGTAATGACTATCATTTCCTGTCAGTTTGATGTTGACAAATTATTTTGGTTTTAATTTTTAACCAGTCAAGTTAATTTTATTTAAACAGGGATTGCTATAAATTGTACTTTTACCTAAGAAGTTGTGTGACGCAACCTATGACAACAAAGTTGCTACATTATTGTTCAGTAAATTTTGATCCTGACTTTGAAACCTGGAGACTTCTCTTCTTTTAGGTACCGGTTTTGATCTGTTTAAAAGCAAATTCGTCGTGAGTATTTGACGTAAAATTAGTTTTCATTTATGATAAAGAACGCAAACATTTCGGAAAATGTGGAACGTATATCGTGCGTATCTGCAGAACAAACCTCCAGTGGCTGTATTCACTATCACCAGAGGTAACATATGGCATGTAGAAATCTAGCAATCACATTTCAGTCTATTATTTATGTGTGCATTCTATAAGATGAATGTGCCTCATAATGTTAGATATCAATGAGCAACAATGGCCACTATACCATCAGGTGGTCTGTATGCTCGTTTCATACTTCTGTATTATAAAAACCAAAGCAGATTCGTGCAGCAGGAGATTGCTACTACATAGAATAGGTACCTATTTCATTGTAATTTACTTAACCATTAGGATTTTTATCATTACTGAATATTATTTAAGTAGTAGGTATCAGAGAGTAGCGACGGCGCGAATTTAAGTTATTGTAACAACACAACGTCTGACAAAATGCATAAATGTATTTTATTGCTCACCCACCATTAAGCCCTTCATCGTTTTGATTTTAGTCAAAACGTTTGGCTGTATGGAGTGTTGCTGTAGCGTCGCCGAGTTCCCGCCAAATTCGGCGCCATTACACGAGTGAGTTGTCATCAGAGGTTATGGCGCGTTATAATTTGGTTTATAACCCGACACCCGACGTTATCGTGGCTATGCGACAGAACAATTAGCGAAAGAATGATGCAATTCTCTCTATATAGTACCTATATCTCTAAGTACTTGAAATGCCCTATCATAATTATGTAGGTACTTAGCTTCCTAACCTAACCTAACCTAACTAGTCTAGCATAAACTTCTACGAACAAAATGTTGAGGCATACCTACTATCATTATTACTCTGCATTCTGCTGACTTGTATGTATTGTATAACTAGGTACCCGATTAACTCATACAATAATTATAAGTAATGTCGTTTAATATAAGGAAAGATAACATCGTCGGTCGTTACATTCGACGTCGTATAGTCCTAACTTAGGAGTCTAGTTTGTTAGTTCGTCTGCCCAATAGAGATATTTCGGCTTGAATAGTCGTCCACAGTCGTTAAACTCTCGCATCCAAACACAGGCGCGTCCCTCCCAATTATTGACATGCTTTATTGCGCTTTCTATCTGAGGCGCGCTTTTATCAACGTATGTCGTTCTATCTGATGCAATTACCAAAATACATACGAAATTTTACGCCCGATTTTCGTCTTAAGTGCCCAGACATAAGCCCGATATAACACGCAAACGTTGGGTGGCGTTTTGCCATCAAATTAAGTAGAAACGCACTTGCGTTTCTACTTAATTTGATGGCAAAACTTCTCGTATCAAACTCATTTATACCAGAACATTATCAGTAGGGGTTCACGCCGAGTTAGGACAGCCAATGAGTCTCCAAGATTGATATCTCAAGAAGTAAATGTGTTTGTTTCTTATACACTTTATGGGTGACACTCAATCCCTAGAGGCCGTGTTAACTTTGGAATTATATCACTAAATCTATTGCAACTAACAATCTAACTGTAATAACGATAAGACATTGGCATCAAACAAATAATTACTTTAACGGGTAGATGTACACTATTTTGGAACTAGTCCATTTATTTGGATCAGTGTATTATAATAAATTAGGTAGTTAATGTATGAAATATCTATTTCATTTTATTAGTCTTGTTTCTGAATCATATTAGACAAATATTTAAGAGTAGGTATAGAAAGGTTATCTTGATTTTGTATAATATCTATTTCAATAAAGTAATTAGATAATTATAAAGAATAACTACATAGGTATTCATTTCATTTGTGTAGTATTGCAACTCTCGTTTAAGGGTGTTGGTAAACCAAATAACAGTATAGGTACATGAGGCATTCCGACTAAATCTTCTTAGGAGACTACGTATTTGTAATCAACTTCAAGTAATAAGTAAGATTGAAAAAAAATGATGTCTGTATGTGGAAAGGTTAGAAAACCGGCAATGGGGATCAAAATCATCCTTTCTTTCTAATGCATAACCTTTTTATTCCGACTGATTATTTCTTTTAGAACTTACAAAAATTAAAAAATATAAGTTTGTCGACGCCTTCATCGTTGACGTGTATCTACATACGGTCTGAGATTTGAATGCCGGGTCCCATATGAGTTTCACTAGACTATTTCTAGAATTATACTTATTTATTTATATCAGTAACGCTTGGCCTCTTCAAGCTTTTAAAGGGTTCGGACTTGTGACCACAGGGCTGTGGCTCTGATCAACCCATTCAGTTTAGCTGACCGACCGTGTAACGCGCTTGTAACACCCCTGCCTGACAACTCTAGCGTGAATCGGACAATTTCGGTCTTACTTTCGTCTTTGTTAGGTTCCGACTTTTCGAGGATTAGGTCCCTACTATTCTAAGATGTTAGTAAAAACGGTTTATACATTGCTTAGAAATAATAAATAATATGTATAATACAATAGAAAGAAGTGGACGCAATCATTGAAATTGCTGTCGATATTTGAAGGTCGAAGTAAGAAGTCGAATTACAAAGAGTTTTGTTTATAATACGGAAGTAGGATGTAATCAACGCCAGATAAGATCAGTCTTACTAGACTTACTTAGATATTAAGAAACGAAGATATATCGGATATTGAAGATACGATAATTTTTTTACAGCCGATATTTTGACCCCCTTGTATGAGTCTTAGCCATGGCGAAATGGTGGTGTGGTGATGATTGTGAGTACCCATTAGATATAAAAAAGAATTCACGTTAACATAAAAACAGATATACGAGATAAACTTCATCCTAACAAATATGTAATTACTAGGAATGGTTAGTTACGAGCGAGATTCCTTCCACCGCGATAAAGCGTTTATCGTCCCCTTTTGATTATTTAGACGAATTCGACTGCGCTCGACATATGTCGCAAGCAACGATCCGTCCGTTCGTGCGTGTAACATTAGACAAATTAGAGTGCTGTAGCATTCGACGAATAAATAAATAAATGGAAGTGATGGTACTTCTAATATTTTATAAGTATTATTGAATCAATTCGATTAAATTTGTATTTTTCAGGTACAGTTTAAATGTGTTTTGTGGTGTAGATAAGTATAGGATTAATCAATATTATCCAATTAACCTGACAAATCGATATAAATTCATTTTTTGTTGTATTCTATTTAGAAAACCCTTTCATTTGAGTACCTATATTATGGGGGTGCATAAAAATTAATCCGCCATCTTGGAGCGTATGCCATTTTGAATTGAGACAAGGTCAAGGACTTAGAATAATTTAGCTTATATATAACATAGCTTTCATACGAACGTGTATCCAAAATTTCAGCTCAATTGGTTGGGGTTACCTGGTATAAAATTTGTTGCACGATTTGTGCTACACATTCTAAAGACATGTAATATACACAATACCTATGGGTGAATCCCTGTTCAGTTACCTCTAGGAGGACGACCGTCGTCGGCTCGGCTCGTTAGTTAACGACGCATGAAGTCCGAACCACCCATTTAACGGTGAGAATGGTAAATATCTATTACATTTCGGTTTAAAGAAACTTTATCTTAAGAAATTATAAAATTTCACTGACAATACAACTTATGCTAGCTTATGAATAAGATTACAGTGGGCACGTTCTTGCACTTATAACATACCGTACGGAATAATTATTATATCCAAATGTCGTCAGCAAAGTTTACAATGTCTTATTTTTTATATTTTGTTTGTAACAACAACAACTTTTCTCTATTACATATGCCATTACTTTATTTTAAATATAGTCACTGGATTAACTTCTTTTATATTTATTGGTAATGTATTACACATTTTAACCCCTTTAAACATTTAATTTTTAGATCCGTATCGACTTCTAGGGAAAGGTAAGTTTATGTGTTCGGCATTTCTTAGTTTCTTATTCTGTACCTGATCATTTTTGTTGAAGATTATTTTGGAATGTATTTTATTGTTTATGATTTTATGTATTAGTAGCAGAGTTCTAAATGTGTACATTTGTTTTAAATTTAGCGATTTTGTTTCGGCATAGAGAAGTTTAGTTGGTGTTTAATAATCATAATTAGTATATTTTACCATTCTTGCCCTGAAAATTGTCAAATATAAATATTCATACATACTGCTCTTCTGGTATAAACTTATATTAACAAAGTATCATTAAATGGACTTATGTAAATAACAATAATGCCTGACTATCCATTGGAAGATTAGAGTCCCATATAATTACCAGAAGTTCTGTTAAGTTAATGTAGTGTCATTGTAGGAATGGTGCATGATATTGCATTTATATCTACCTGGCATGCTTATTGGTTACTTCAGTGTTACACTTATTCCAATGTTATACTAAGAGTATGTTCCTTATAATAATAATATACACTGTTATTACTTATCATTGTAATGAATGTCACTTTATAAGTGATTCATTCACATAATTATCATGTTAAATATTTGTTAATTTATATTATATACTAAGTAGTATATAATATTTGTTAAGATACTTATTTGAGAATTTATACACAATTATAACTTTTAGTTTATTTAAATGTACCAATGTAAGGCTTATTCATGTCATTAGGATTACTAATTAATTTTTTCAGATTGTACTTAAGAAACATTCTGCTAAGTCTATGTGGGTAATATGTTTCTAAAACCTATTATTCAGATTTGACAGTCGCGCCTATAAATAAATACAAAAAAAGTGTTCTAGAATCATGGATGGAAGTGAGAAATTAGTCTTTGAAATCCTTGGCACAAATTAACTATTTTCATTTTCCCTACAATCCAAGAGTCACAATTAAGGATGCATTTATGAGGAAATAAAATTTGCATCTAAAAGTGAATTTAATCTAAGTAATAAAAAACCCATAAAACAAACATATCGCGAAGGAATGTTTAAGAGTTCAATGGATCAATACAATTTATTCATATGAAAAAGATAAAGATAAAATGGAATGGGATGAAAAAGTTCGCCCACTCGAACACATTCGTGCGTGTACTTGTCCCAATTATAAATAGTTCGTATTGGATCAAGGGAAATATGTGAAATTCATACGGTTTCAGACGCTGAAGGCTGCTGGCCCGATTCCGGCGTCCCTAGCACAGTTTTAATCCCACTTTTAAAGAAATTCATCTTCACAGGATATCTTGATACAAATAAGGTACATCAACAGACTTAATACATCACACAAATTGGAGAAACACCAAAATTATTGTAAACTAAATACACATCATAGCGACACGTCAAAGCCGATCTTGTAATCAACTTGACGTGACTTTGCCTGACTGATTACGATTTATTTTGACAGTGGTCTAAACTAAATGTCATCGAAATGAGAATTTGTTATGTTTTCTTCGAAAGCATGCTTCTTAGATCAATAGATCGTACATACATAATATAATTTCGTAAATGAAATTAAAATATAAATGTTAATATTATGCCATCATTGTTTGTATAATTTGGCAAAATAATGTTGTACATACGCTGCAACAAAAATTAAAATTTATAATTTATCATTTAAATATTAAAATAGATATTGTAGTCTTAGTCAAGTTACTAGAGAGGACTGAATGCTAAATGTAAGGTTCGATGAGATACAAGAACAGTAACGAGCACCACATAATAATTACTGTGCGTAATAAATAATTTTATAACATACAAAATGTTTAATATATTGGCTGTATCAGATGTTTCTCAGTATTATAGCGAATAATGACAATGACAACAAAAGTACTAGCTATATAACAAATTTTGACATTATGCGTGTAAGGAGAATCATTGAGTGCAATAAATAAGATTGATTAAAATAATATTAATGGTATTACAATTAAAGAAAATTTATTAAGTTTTTGCTCTAACATTTTTTCTCTATCACAATGTCGACGGATCTCAATGCGAGTTTTAATGAACAGTACATGAACATTAATACAAAGTTAAAGAAGTATGTTAATAGATTTGTATTTATTAGTAATGTTTTGTTCTGTATTTATATAGAGTAATGTGCATCAATTACTCAAACCAATGTTGTAACTAATACTGTCGTACCATTTGGTAAAGTGTTTGCAAATAATGTTATTGTGACCCCAAAACCTAAGCTTACACAAAAGAAAATTTTAAAAATCATTTGACGTTATATTTACTTCACAATTAGGCTACATTGTACCTAAAATTACGTACCTACTATCTTAATGTTTACCAGTAAAATTAGAATGTAAAAAGTATATTTTGATTGTTTCCAGGAGATTTATGCGCAAGCCGAACATCTCCGAGGCGACTAACGAGTTCATAGCGCTTGCAATCCAATGCGAGCACTCAGAGCAGCCAGCGTTCGCGGGCCAGACGTACATCGGCGCGGCCAAGTGCGAGGCGTCTGCAGGCAACTTCCTTGGCGAGGCGGAGCAGTATGTAGCTGCCGCGAGGCAGTTCATGAAGGCTGAGAAGAAGTTTGCAGCGCTAAAGCTATATAGCCCAAACAGAGAGAACTTGGAGGTTAGATTCTCTACACTTCTTTTATTATGGAGCTAGTGAATTTCAGATACAACAAAACTAACTCCACTCAAAAACTGTTTATATATTAAGTAATATTTAGTATACACTTATTGGTGCAATTTAGTATTATAGTTCGAAGTCCACTATTGTGGTTAATGAGGATTATCAACCATACTGATAAAAATACCAAACTTCATCACTTTTTGGTATCAGTTAACAGAATGCTTAGTTAAGTTAGGTTATATTGCTGCCTGAATAACTGCACAACTCGAAATTCATCAATTTTAAGTTAAATTTACAATTTTATCCTTATTATATTATTTTAGAAATGAAAACTTGGTGCTCTAATTCCGCGGTAGTGGATGGCCTTTTAATTTTTATTATTTTTAGTTCCTTCATTAAGAAAATTACAAAAAGCATTGTTTGAATTACAGCTGGCTCTCCCGTACAATTTAGGTTTCTGTGTTGTGTTATTATAAATGCAAAACATATCTTTACTTAATTATATGTGAGACAACACCAATAACATTAAATTTAGTTCTTGAATATTTATTTAATAGGTGTTTTAGTAGCTTATGGTTTTGTATTGTTTTTAAAATCTCAATTTCATTCTTAAGAGACACAATTGATAACTATTCTATTCTTTTTTACTTCATCTATGAATTTTTATAAAACCTTTCTGTTGTAGGCTGCAATAGGGTGCTACATGCAGGCACTAAGCAAGTACCCAGAGAAGTCCCCGATACGAACATCAATTCTAATGGAACTAGCCAGTGAGCTAGTTGCTCTCAACCACAAGTTTGAAGCCCTGGAGTACTATAAGCAGGCATTGGGATTAATGGAGGATAAAACAATGAAACTTATGTATATGAGGAATTTGGTTAATCTTTATATTGATTGTGGTAAGTTGCATGTTA
>DWTU01002191.1:0-11862 GCA_018251515.1 Cecropterus confusis | reverse complement strand
TAGCGTGAAGCAGATCTTGCGTTTCGTTGGAAGGGTGTGGTTGCCGGCTCACATATACATGAGGCGACCATCTTAGTGCTCAGGAGTAGTAACGCATCTGTGATCGACTGCAGATAAGACCCCTGCTCTATATGAAGTTGCTTACAGATGTCTATGAGCGGCAGTTACCACTTACCATCAGTTGGACTGCATTCTCGTTTGCTACTCCGTTCAATATAAAAAGAAAAAAAAAATTTAGGGAATTCGCTAAAAAAAATGAATTGAATACACGTTACTTGTTTTGTGTTCTTTCTCATAAAATTGACTGTCCACGTATTGGCAAATGCTCACTGTCTCCCATTAACAGCTGACATTAACGCGTTTCTACCAAAACGCAACAACCAATTCACTCTTGAAATAGATATACACGTGGTTAAGTAAATAATTAATTCGCACTTAGCATAACGGACTGTGGTCTACCCTTATCATCATAGAATGACCCTTATGATCGTAAGAGAAGACCCATATACCGCATATATATTTTTTTTATAAAATTGAAGTAGGAAACGAGCATGCAGTTCATCTGATGGACATCTGTAAGCAAGTTTATACAGAACAGAGGTTCTATCTGAAGTCAATCACAGATGCGTTGCTACTCTTGAGGACTAAGATGGTCGCCTCATATGAAAGTAAGCCGGCAACCACATCCCTCTACCGAAGCGCAGGAACTGCTTCACGTTACATATAGGTGTGGCGGTACCAACAGTCGGACTGTTCTCGTTCTACCACCTTCAGAACAGCCTCCTTCCAGCGAAAGAAACGTAAATATAAACTTTTTCTACACTCTTAGCCCACAGTAGGATTTTCTCCTGTGTCGTGGGTGCCATGGACACACAAAGACGAATACACAAACTACCAGACTCAGAACTGAAATCTAAACTCATCATTCCGATCTCTGTCTGGCCGGGGCTCGAACCCGGGACCCACTGCGTGTCAGACCGACATGGTGACCGCTCCACCACATGGGTCGTCAATCTAAATATGTTAACAGTTTACCTATCGCTGTTTGATTGACGTAAGCGTATAGTTAATTTAATGCATTATGCATGTGATTAGACACTACAATCAAACAAATATGCGAGCACACGTTTGCACTTCGCATTACCGATTACATTTCGAGCTCACTTGCCTGTAATTAATGTTAATTGGAAACACTGATAATCTGATAAGAAACGCAGTTCATAGTGACGGGCTAGATTCAAATCTGGGATCCTCTCAGCTGTAAAGGGCAGACCCTGTGAATATCAAACTTTTTAAGAATTAATTTTGTGTAGGTAATGACAAAGGGTGTAGGAGGAAGTTTATAATCTTAAAAAAAAACTTTTCTCCTGATTTTTATCAATAAAAAGCTGTCAAAGGCGTGTAATGTCTACTAAAGTATACTTAGCCAGTGTGGTGGACTATGGACTAAAATTCTTATCATTATGAGAAGAAATCCCACAATGGTAACGAAATACTTCTTTGGACATGAGGATTAGTAAAGACAAGAACAGGTAAACAACTACTCCGTGATGTGATGATAATAATGTGTCGAACTGAAGATGACCACGAAATTCGTCGCGCGACGGCTACTTCTAATGAGCAGTAGGGACATTCCGATACAAGTACATACGAGTATGTACTCGATTATTTTGTTTCGATACCAAATACTGTTAGCATCGATAGAAATATTGCGATACTAACTACTATCGAAACGAAAGTAGTTGGCATCGAATCGAATCAAATTGTACTAATGCATTTTACATATTTCGATTACTGAACGCACCTTCTTCTTCAGGCTATGGAATGGGATCTAATGAAATAATTATTTCCCTGCTTGTATAAGTTTGCCCTAAAACATTTAATTGTTGTTGCAACATCAGTACCAAGTAAGTACTTGTATTTTCACTCTCGTAATAAATAAAAAACTGGCTGTTATTTTGGCACTTCTTAAACCTCTATCGCTGCCAAGACATTTTTGCTCTTTTTATATTAGTGCCATTAACATAAAAATAATGTGTATCGATATGAGTATCGATGAGAGTATCGATACTTTAAAATTATTCATATGAGTCGTATCGAAAACCAATGCAAGTATTACTTAAATGAGTAAGCGTCGATACCTTATGGGCCGATACCCAGCGTCTCTAATGGGCAGTGTTCCCAGTTCTATCAAAATTAAATTTCTTTTGTGGGCGTGGGTGCCGTTGTGCCAATTTTCTGTTTGTGTCAATGGTCACTACTTTACTGATATCTAGTGTTGGCCTAAATTGTAGAAAGCGTCACTGTTTTATTTTAAGATACCGACTTTCCTTTGCGGATTCTTTACTATTTGTCTCCAACAATTAAGTTCGTTGTCTGTCTTGTCAGACGTGATGTATGAAGGCCTGAATTGTTATGTAAATCGCATTCTAAATATATTTCTTAGAATTAATGGGTTCGCCTGGACCTATTGTGTACATAGAATAGTAGATAGAAGTCAAAATGTTGTTAAAAATTAGAATCGAACAGACATAAACATAAACATAAGCACTTTCAACACTCATAGCCCCACAGTAGGATTTTCTCCTGTGTCGTGAGTGCCATGGACACACAGAGACAAATACACAAACATCCAGATCCAGAACAGAAATGTAAACTGATCATTCAGAGATCTGGCCGGGGATCGAACCCGGGACCCACTGCGCGTCAGACCGGTATGGTGACCGCTGCACCACGTGGGTCGTCAAATTGTGCAACAGTAATAAATATATTTATAGTAACCTTAAAATGTGCAGTTACATTTATATTAAGAGCAATTGAGATAACTGTATCTATGTACTTAATAAATAAAGAAAATCACCAATTATACGTAACACAAAGCGACTTCAAGTGCATTAATCTAAGAAGAAAGGAACATAAAATAGAATACCTACTTCATTTAATTGTTAACTGTTCCTATTTTAGACCGTAGAGCAGAAAAATAAGAAAATATGTGAGCGTGAGTCACTTTATAATTAAAACACGTGGTCGCAAAGTGTTCACGGAGCATCGATTGAGCAATATCAAACTTTGTGACATTAGGTGACGGTTGGATTGGCCCAAGTAATGCGCTTAGCGTCTTTAGAATTTATTTTAATCTAATCAGCAGTCGCTTTATACTTTAAAGAGTTATCAGACATTGTCAAACGAAACGCATGTATAGTATTTCTATTATAAGTATATATTTTAATGTAAACTGTAGTTTTTATTAAAGTATTATTCTCTTTGCAAGTCGCTTTATCATTTGAAAAGAAATTAAACGCAGTCAAATGTTATGCAACTTAATTATTTTTATTCTAAAACATGTTCGAACTTTTAATACTCGTAATTAATACCATCAGTGTTTAGTTTTTAATTTTTACGCAGCTATATTTGATGTGAAATGAAATGTAATAGCTTTGTGTTATCCCTGTACACCATTTGTGTTACACGACTTTGGTTACAGTTTATTTATACCTTTCTAAGATTCTGCCCGTATCAATTCCATAAGGTTATGAATTATAACTGTGACAGACAGGCAATAGATGTTCCATTTTATCATTAGAGACGCAACCATAAAAAAGAAAAATCAAATGCGTCTGCTCGTGTCGTGTACCAAAACAAACATTTCTGGGTATTTCACAATGACTGTCAGTTAATTCTGTCAACCGAAAAATAACAAATGATGTTCAGCGTTTTTCTAACCTCCCATATTATATCCCTTTGTCGCAGGGATATTCTAAACCACGATATATTTCAGCTGACTTAGATGTCATTGTAACTAATGTAATTTTTTATCGTTGGTTCCGCTCGATGTGTGTCTACAACATTAAAAGTTTATTATATTTAAGTAAATATAATGCGTAAAAAGGTATTTTTTCCAGCAGTTTTTTCCAGCAGCAGAGGGCGAAAGTTATAAATTTATGAACTTTTTTGTTGGTTGTATACTAAACATACATTAAATACCAAATTTCAGCTTTCTGGCACTTCAGGAAGTAGCCAAAGATTTTGATGATCATCAGTGTGTCATTGACAAAATCGGTGTAATTTTGATACCAATAAAGTATTAGAGCTATTCAATTGAGACTTTGTATGTTTATTTAGTTTATTATTGACATTATATCCTAAGAATATGAACTATTTGGTACATCGGAAACCCACTTTACGAGGGTTCAAAAAAACGACGAAACACTTCGAGAAAAGGTATGTGTGTGTCCTTGCGCTTCGCTTGTCTCGTCTTGGCGGTGGTACTACCGTGCCCCCAGATTTGTTTGTTTGGTTGAACGCGCTAATCTCAGGAACTACTGGTTCGAATTAAAAAGTATTTCTGTGTTGAATACTCCATTTATTGAACAAGGCTATAAGCTATTTAACATCACGTTATGTTTGTTTGTGTATTATTTATTAGCGGGTGACATCGCGGAGCACAGCTAGTGTTTTATATGAACTTAATCGTTTTTATGAACTACTTTGTTTATTGATATGTTTTAATGTTCATTTCCTCTGATAATATTATATAAAAGAAGATTAAACATTTCTTTTTATATTTATCTTGTTTTTCGTGTATTCGTGCATTTTTTTGCTTCTTGTAAAAAAAAACTGCTCCTAATTGTATAATTATTATTTTTATATACAAGAAACAAAAGATAATATTCCCATTTTAAATGCTTTTGTTATTCTCAAACAACCTGTCAGTGAACAGTCTCGGGTCCCTAGCTGCAGCTTATAAAAATGTAAAACAAAACAAATTTGTATCCCAACTAAGTTTTATATCAGCTGATAAAAATTAAAGCTTGACTAACTGTACAGATATGCAAAACAAAATAAGTTTAACAAATTCTTTTTTAAAACTATTTTAAATCGTGTTAACTGAGTTGTTTAACCATTTAAATTATGTTGCAACAACCAACCCAATTAATAGATTTCCTCAATTTAGGCGTTCACAAAAACGAAATCATTCTCTTGATTGATTGTGTAATTTCTCAAGACAATTTGTGGAGGTACTTTAGTTCAACTTTTGGAGTGCATGTCTCAAGCTTTTATCATTAGGTAATCATACCTCTTACATGACATGCAAATAATACCACCATCTCGACTAAAGAGGCGGCACATGAGTGCATTAACGAACTGAATTAGATACTTCCGCTTTCGGCCCAATGAATATTTAATGACGTTGATGTCTTCAAAGTTATAAAGAGAGAGTCTTAGTATGAAAATAAAAAAGAACGCACTTTTATTTCTCATAGGCTTGAACTCGGCCTCTCAATCGAGGGTCCAAGGTTCGAATCCAGATTCTAAAATGATGTGCGTATTAGAAAATATCACTGCTTTACGTTGAAGAACAACATCCTGAGGAAACCTGCACACCTGAGAGTTCTCAAAAAAAGTTTTCAATAGTTTGTGAAGTCTACCAATTCGCATTTGCGCAGCGCGGTGGACGATGACCTAACACTCTCTAAGTCTGAGAGAAGACCCGTGCCCAGCAGTGGGACAATGATGAGTTGATGAGAGACCATATGCACTTTTAGATGAATTAGATGTTTTACAAAATTTTCAACGAGTTTTTCCACGTATAACTTTGTGTACAACTGAAATAAAGCCGCCGTTTTTGTTTATTAACGAAGATTCTTTTGTACTTTAAACAACTTATTTTCATTATTTTCATATGCCCGAAGCTGATAGAATCGCTTATAGCTAACATTATGGACCACATTACAACAATCTTGAATGAGTGTAATTTATGGAAGAGTTTTATTGTCCCCCTTGTCACGATATATTTTATCACGATAGGACGATTAGCTCTAATTAATTGGCTACAAGACATTTATTCACAGTTTGTCAGAGGTCCGCAGGTCCGAAAAAACCATTTTATGTATTGTTCTTGCGTTTCAGTGAACGGTTCTGGATGACCGCTCAGTGTCATATATAATCATAAACATCTTAGAACCCGTATCTATCTATGTCAGTAAACACTTACCATCAGGTGGACCGCATGCTCATTTGCAACTTCAATCTTCTAAACTGCATTTTTGTATATTTCACTTAACCTTTGAGAATACTACATTTTCACGCCACCATTCTATCGTCTCGTCCGTTCGCTGTAATGTCAGTTTTTTCTCACAATTACTAATCGTGGCGACCTCCCGCTACTCATCAACAGATGGCGCCACCGTATTCTGAATCACGCTATCGGAGTTTTCTCATCATCCTGCATATATACAAGTTCCGAACAAAGACTGTCGGAGCACGGCCGCTCCCCAGGAATGATCACCTCGCCTGGCGGGAGATCTCCCCCGCTAAACACGTTTTCATCTAGTTGGGAATCGAACTCTGTGGCACGCATGTTTGTTTATCGGCATAACAATAATTGTGTTGCAAGAATTATATCAATTTATATTCATGTACATAATGTGTTCTAAGTATTCTTTCTAAGTATATAATGTATAATGACAAATCTGAGTAACTTACACTGCCACAAGCTTTTATATAAATATTATAGCGCGTCTAAGTAATGTAAGGCCCAGGGAACAATTAATGATAGTTGAACTGTACAGTCAAGGAAATAGCTTTATGGTTACACTAAATAACGTTACATACGTGTTTGTTGTAAAGCAATATTTCGTTGCTTATCTTGTGTGGGTTATTGGCATGGTTGGCACGTGTAGCGTTCTAGTAATGTTGCAATTTAGTGGATAACTAAGAAACTTCAAGGTCAATGTTGTGTAATAGAGATGTCCCAGTTTATCGACGTATAGCTTTTTGCTACAACCATGCCGAAGCGATAAAACCATAGAGCAACATATTTATAGACATGCCAGCGTAGCTTAGTGCGCATAATGAAAGTGCTAATAACATGCCAGTAGGCTTAGCGCGCGTAATGATGGTGTGGAAATAAATTTTGGATTTAAGTAGTTGGCATTTTGGTAGTTTCACTGCTACTAGTGTTGCGTAGGACATGAATATAAAATGAGTTTAAGAGTAGCCTATTTTTGTAATCAGTACAATGTCTCACTTCAAATGAGGCGAGGCTAGAGAGGTAAATACAGGCTCGCGGTACATTTGACGTGATAGTATCGTTTTTTTTTTATTGATCGGAGTAGCAAACGAGCATGCCGCCCATCTGATGGTAAGTGGCAACTACCGCCCATGATCATCTGTAAGCAACTTCATATAGAACGGGGTCCTATCTGAAGTCGATCAGATGCGTTGTTACTCCCGAGTACTAAAGTGGCCGCCTCATATAAAAGTGAGCCGGCAACCACATCCTTCCAACGAAATGCAAGAACTGTTTCACGCTAGAAATAGGTGTGACGGTGGTACCGGGGAGGTACTACACTGGTTCTACCCCCTCGAGTTCAACCAATCGAGGTATTGTGTTCGTATTGTCCTATCTTACGTAGTGTGATTGACGCAATTAAATTAAAGTAATAATAATGAAAGGTACATAACTGTCTAAATATTGATTAGTAGACGAATGATTTTATCGACGTTTTTACTTAGCTGAAGTATTAAATTATAAAAAGTGTGAATTCTTAGACTTACATAGCTTTGAGATTATTTAATATCTCTCAGATATGGAGGTTTCTTCGTGATTTTTTTTTCTTTAGTGTTAATATAATAATAATTGTACACACAAGTTTGCAAAATCAAAGGTGCTTGTCAGGGATTCGAATCCAGACCTCTCATTCGAGACTTTTCTCGCGTCACAGCTTACGGCGTACGCGTACTCCGATTGCAATACCAATCTGTTGCGACGCGATAATATTGGAAGGGCCTCAAAAGAGGACGGGTTACTCGCGTCCTACAACGCGACAAAAAAATGAAGTAGTACATATTAAAGTTTTGAGCCGCTCTTTAAGCATTTACACGTCACGTCCGCGTCAAATGTACTGCCGCACGCCTGTCCTACTCAACACTTCGTAGCATCTTAATTCTTGAGATAATTCTTTTAAGTTTTGGTTTTAAAAATACTTATACATCCATTTACTTGACATTAAAAAATCGCTCGTTTATACTCGGGTAGTAGGTAAGAATCATGACTTGATAAGCGCGCCAAGCGTTGACATGTCTATAGTTTTATAAGATCTTTGGTATAATAACAGAAACAAATGTAACGTTATGCCGTGTCGTTTTGGTAACTATAGTCATTTTAAACGATATTAACATGATTTGTATGTATTTTACTGTCTTTTATATTGCCTACTCTTTGAGTGATGTTCTGCGCGTTTTGAAAGCTTAAAATACGACAGCGATGTGAATGAATGCTTTACTAAGATTATATTTGATTTTAAAGGGTTAAACATTTTACCGATCGACTGTGTTGGTACCACCATACCCATTTCTGCTTAGCGGCAGTGTTAAACGCTACCGTTAAAAAGCAGAATTAGTTTAAGTTCGTAGCAAATCATCTGTGACCCACTGAAGTAAGTGACTAGCTGTATTTCGGATATACATGCTCGTTAACTACTTCCATACAAAAAAATTAATGAATTGCAGCTCATCGATAATAAATTCTAAGTAGTTAAAATTGCTACGTAATTATTGAAAAAATGTTCAAGGAAAGTATTTAAAGGAATTATTAGCGATAAAAGTATTTTAGTAAATCATCTTGCGAGTGATGCATCGGAATAAAAAAGTAATTTTAAACATTTTTCTATAAGTGCTTTTAAATGTAAAACGATTTTGATAACTAAATGTATTTGATATTGGAAATTTTGTGCATATATTAGGCTATGCCCTTGAATTATTATGACACCAAATTTTTGGGAACATTAGGAAAGTAACTACTTAATGTATCAGCCTGCTTTTGAAGGGGCGATTTTGATATATTTTTCTACAGAGCTTGTAGGCTTCTAATAAAGTATGAATGAAGTAATGGTGTATATTTTAAGTGTAATATGAAGATGTGTATTTATTTATTGTCATTAGGATTTTTTGTTAGGTCGGATAATTGGGGTTATCAAAACGTTCTTACGACCTATGCAACTACAGAACACATATCATGCTTCTATTTAATCATTCCAATTTGAATGCAAAATTGATTAAATCCATATTAACAATACCGAAGTAAATGAAATGTAGTTATAAAAGGAAGGCCGTTTCTTGTAGCTTTTAAATATAACAGTTTTCATGATTTGAACAGTGCACTGCCATTACTTTTTTCCTTATAATGGCATTATTAAGCGCTGCTGTGTTCTGATTTGAACGTGTTAGAGAAGATATTCTTATTCGCGGCGTTCCATCTTAGTCCTCAGAGGTAAGTCCAACTGTGGCCGAGCTTAGATAGGGCTCTCATCTTATCTGGGATTGATTAAAAATGTCGATTGGCGGCAGCGACCCTCTCTCATCAGACGGACAGATGTTTTTTATTAAACAGGAATAATGTCTACATTTTTTATGAATTAAAAAAGAAATCTTCCGAGGCGTGCTTTATACCTTACTTTACATGATATATGTTCTGAGCGATTCAATATGTAATTTTAAACGAAATTTTCAAATCATGTTATTATGAAACTTATTGGTTCGTGATGCTTAATTATTGGTTTATATGGCGTGGTGTGTATGGCCATTCGAGTTGAATCAATATTGACATTGCCATTTCATATTAGTTACTTAATATTATTAGTAATTAGTATTAGATAGTGGTCTGAAGGTGTAACTTTCAGATGAAATTTCAATATCTTTGATTGTAAATGCGTTTTTATGAAAAACAGCTGATGAATCAATCATGTTAGTGTAACTTGTGTTAAAAATGTGTATATTTTAAAATGGCGGCGGTTATAACTGTTTCTCGCTCACACGTTATAGAGAATGAGCGGCAGATAACAATAAATGTCGCTATTTTGAGTTACGATAGTGGTTGAAACAAGTTATCAATTTGTTCTCGAAAGTAACGTAGCGTAAGGAATCATATTTATGTGTATCTTTTAATGTATATTTTTAACGGTCTTAATGTTCGTCTTGGATTTTTTTGTGAAGATTTTTTTTATTTTTATTTTTACATTTGTAACAAATTGGCATTATATAAAACACGGTAAGGTATTGCGCCATGACAAACAAAAAATACATTGCATTTTTTCTTTTATTAACGTCAAGCAGGCAATATTTACATTCTGGCCTAGAAATAAATGTTTTTTAATGTTCAATTTCCTTATAAGTTTATTTGAAAACTTGGGCACTTAAAATAATTTTCATTTTTGTCTGAAATAATATATTGTATATTAATTAATTTGGTGGTTATTATTCCAACGACATGGCGTGCATAAACTTCTGTGTCTGCAATAACATTAATGTAAAATTTATTTATTTAATCTGTGCAATACTTAACATCGTTTGCTTACTAAATTCCATTTTATATGTATATTAGCAGAATATTTGGCTTCTATTAGGTGTTACGTATTGGCTGCTCAATGGCAGCTATCGAAACCAGTACTCACTGCCGATTTTGTAAAATTAAGGAATATTGCTCTAAGCAAACTGTAATGTTTTGTTGCAATAATATATTGTTCTTTGTAGAAATGTTCGGTTAAGTGTATTTTAATAATAGTAGTAAAATTAATGTAGTTTTGTACTATTTTGATTAGAAGTCCATTTAATTTAAGATTCTCTGAAATACCTGGTATCATAGATATTATAGTTTTTTTTAAGATAAGAAAAATATGGATGTCTATATTCTTCGAGCTCTATGGTTATTTCTTGTCTATGGTTCAAATTTTTAATAACAACCGGTACTATAAATATTGGTCTTATTACAATATGTTTATTTAAAAATTTGCTTCGATGTCCTGTCAAATCAAAAGGCTTTTTAAATCCGCGTAAAATTGCAAAAAAGTATATCATTTTTATACATCTGTATTCGCCAAAAAATCCCATTGTAAGGGCACAAGTACTTCAATGTGTTTAGTTATATGAAAGCTCACGTAAGCTAAGTTTATGTTATGTTAGTATGTTTTTGAAACAAGTGCCACACAAATGTTTAATTTAAATTGACATTGAGATTTTAATTTGTGATTATTTTCGCATTCGCAAAATTTGCCAATAAGTAGCTATGTAGGCGAATTAGTTCGAAGTAGTAATAGTCTAACTTTACTGAACTGATTAAGTAAGTTAGTTGTAAGATTATATTTTTATATTCAGCGAAGTATGAGTGGTTACAAGGAATGTCTGGGAGGGTCCGAATAATTTTTATATTAAAAATTAGGAGGTACGCGAGAATGGTAACACGTCCAATATTTTGTAGCTACGTTTGTTATAATATATAAATAAGTATTATATTGATATTTTGTTCTTTATTTTGTAGAGCTATGGCCTATGGAAATATTTTTTATATATAGAGCAAAAAATAAAACAATTTTGAATGACGATTTTTGTTTTCTTTTCCTGTTAATGTGATGTTGCTAATATTTGAAGATGGTAGAACCCTCGGTTTGAGCACACCACACCAATGCTTGCCACCACACCAGTGGTATGCGCTGCTGTGTTTTGGTTTTAACTGCAGACGTATTTATTGAGGCGAACTTAGTCCTCAGGAATAACCACGCATCTGTAGCCAACCTTAGGCAAGACTGTAGCCACTTACCATCTAGTGGACAACATTTATTGATTAAGTACAATTAAAACGGTATACAAAGAAAACATATTACATTAATTGTAGACACCGCAGTTATACTTCGCTCTCACAAAACTTCAAGCATACAGACAATATTCCTCCGCAACATTCATCCGCAAACAAATCGCATTCAGGGTATGAAGAGCGTTGATTGCGGTAAGAACGCGAGGAATAGGCGAGAGCGCTCTCGCGGTGGTACGGGTTAATGGTGCAGCAAACAGTGTATGTTTACGGCA
>DWTU01002190.1:0-11863 GCA_018251515.1 Cecropterus confusis | reverse complement strand
GCATTCTATCTTAGTCCTCTCTTACCTAGGGTTGATTGCAGATGTCCATGGGCGGCAGTAGCCATTTACCGTCAGGTGGGCTGCATGCTCGTTTGCTATTTCCATGCTATTTAAAAATATATATGTAGGAGTTTCTAATTTTTACGAAAGTAAGTAATGGATTGTTTTAAATGTGACAAGTGTCACAGTACTACTTATAATAAGAATAATATTATTTTCGTATGACGGTGGTAAATTATAATGCCTTATTATAAATTATTTTAAATATTGCTCTTTGTTAGGTGGTAGAATCAGTGTAATCTGACATATAAAGAAAAAAATAAATATATAATAAATAAATAAATGTCATGACATTTTTGTTCTATGTTAGATAGAATTATTACACTAACCTGTGTCATATACCATGAATACACACAAGTTCCTACAGTCATAGTCCCACAGTAGGATTTTCTCCTGTGTCGTGTGTGCCATGGACACTCAAAGACGAATACACAAACACCTAGACCCAGAACAGAAATCTAAACTCATCATTCAGATGTCTGTTTGGCCGGATCTAACCCGGGACCCACTGCGTGTCAGATCGGTATGGTGATCGCTCTAACATGTGGGTCGTCAGAACAGAAATCTAAAATTTAAATAACCTAGCTATGATTTTAAATAGATAAACAAAACTGCATTCAAACTCTGGCTATTAGATGAGGAGTAATAAAATTGATATGCAGACCGGCGGACAGCGTCGCACAACAATTGTTGCCAATAGGGTAATTGCGCCGATGGTCGCACCATTACACTGTTCACTTGCGGACACGAAAAGTCTAATGTCAGTTTAGATAACTGACATTAGACTTTTGTGGTAAAATTGAAATCAGAATATTATATATTCGATTGTACACGTGGTTAAGTTGTTGTTGGTTTAATAGTTAATATTTTAAGGTTAATTTTTATCGTTTAAATTTTTGTCTGTCTATATGTTTGCAATTGAATCAATTGCATTATTACTAATAGTTTTATAGATATTAGTATTTATTTCTTTAAAATACAACTTTATTAGTAAAAGAAAATAATGGTTATTGCGTATATTGGTTTAGTTATATTTTGTTTATACGTATGTTATATTAAAAAAAAAAACATAAATATTAGTTGATAGTAACTGAAAAAAACTACTTATATCCAAAACGATGTAGATGTTGGTAATTGGTAAATTTATTAAATTTTCCACTTTTATTTTACGGTCACCCTATCAATCTTTCGTATAAACTTTCAGATTAGATATCTTGCGAAACTTTAGTGTATAATTATGTGTATCACTTTGCCTTTTGTTTATGAACATTTATAATTGCCTCAAATAGAACTACAAATCTACTAAACGACTTTGGGATAGCCCCAGACGTATGAAATCTAACTTTGATATCCAAACGTATTAACAAGAATTTACAAAACTTGAAAGTTGCATTACTGGACAATAAGTTGAAATGGAACACACTCAAGAAAACATTCCCGCCGACTTCAACGTTTCCCGCCCTTTTTTCTATTTATCCTTCTATACTATATCTATGGCAATCGATATATTGTTAACTTGTTATACAGTCAATATACTATAGGCTAACACGATTATACATATATTTATAGGCAATATATAATTTTTAGTTCGGAGATTATATTTGTTATGCACGCAAGTGTAGTGTGGACGCGGACACGCGGTGTGATCAGGATGTCCCGTCGGGGCGCGCATCGCTCCAGTGTGACGGCAACCTGAAACCGTGTCATAACCTATATTAGTATTTATATTAGAATGTCCATTATTATATATCCTTGGTAAAATTCTTAGCTAGGTATAATCTGGATCTACATATCGTTGCTAGGATTGAATGGTAACACAACTCAACAACGCTAATTTTATGGGAGAGCTACGTAAAAATTAAACAATGATTTTTGTTATAATTTTTTAAAGAATTAAGTTTAAATAATAAAAATTTCAACTTTATTCTTAAAAAGATTTGAAGATGAGTTTTGAATACATTATAATAATACCTTTTTGGATAAAAATATATCTTCAACGCAAAATTGATTAAATTATAATGCCATATGATAAATTGATGAATTTTGAATTATGAGGATATTCGTGCAAACAGCGATATGTTCATTGCACTGATGAAACTTTAGTTAAGCCGTTTAACTGAACGGTTTTATTTCTACATCAAAGTAGGTTATTCCCGTGGCTCCGCCCGCTTCGGTCACGTCTCTCACAGTAAAGAGTATCTTATGTGTTAATTTACGATATGTGTGCCAAATTACATCCAAATCCAACCACTAGTTTGTGCATGAAAGACTAACAAACACACATACATCTTCACAATTTTTCGCATTTATAATATTACTAGCTGACCCGGCGAACTTAGTAGCGCCTCCAAATTAAATAATGTATCAAAGCTCGATAACTAAAAAAATACGAAAAAAACACTGTAGTACATTATTTTGACCTATCTCGTGGGGTTTAGCCAGCGTTTGTAATGAAAGCGCAAAAAAATGTGTTGATTTAAGACATCACATAGAAACCTCTAAAATTATAAGTGTCTCTATTCTATATTATGCATGTATTATACATATAAACCTTCCTCTTGAAACACCCTATATATGATATATAAAACTGCATTAAAATGCATTGCATAGATTTAAAGATGTAAGCATATAGGCACAGACAGACAGCGGAAAGTGACTTTATTTCATACTATGTAGTGATTGAAATAAATAATTTGCAAGGTCATCATTTAGTAATATTGTTCTGTAATAAAAAAAACAAGACATTCAATTTTTAAAAGTATACCTTAAAATTAAAATTTAATCAGTTCATTTATATCTTAGTTTCCTAGTTCTTGTAATTACATTTGTACAAAGTTATCAAAGAGTCAGACTGTATAATTATATTTAATATTACATACATATAATTGCTGTAAACACTATTTTATAACATATAATTACTATATTTGACTGATATTATGCTTTTTATTTCATTTTTATTTTTGTTTTCCTGATATTATATCTAATAGTGATAGCAAAACATCAACTCATGTTTAAAGTACACCTTCAAAATAGACGAACATGAACAAAAAATGAATTCTAGTTGAAGAAGTATTGTAATTTATGAGTATTCATTCTAGGTTTTTATAAAAATAATCTACTCTGCAACCAATACCTAGTCCTTTGCTATGAAAAAACATTACAATAAATTGAAAAAGTAATAAAGTTGTGTTGTATCATTTCTTGATCATGCAAAGGAGGGTTTTTAAATTTTAAATGACATAAAGGAATTCTTAAATTGCTAAAAAAGGAAAAATATAGTATAATATGTAGTCAGTTGATGTAATATAGAATATTCTTTCAAGATGGTTTTAAGACAGCTTTTCTTGACATATTAAATAATTCAGATTTTAGTTTCTGTTCTAAAATTAACTGTTTCTGTTCTGAACTGAAATTATTTCTGAACACCTTAAGGTTACAATTTGTTTGGTTCATCTCTAAATGGTAATATGAATTTCAAAATGAGGAAAACTATACTTACAGGAATGAACAGTCTCTGAGCAGCACACTTGCTAAATAAGTTCAGCCATTCTTCTTCATGTGCCTCTGGGAAATTTATTCTTTGTAATTCAAAATCTAGCTGGTTGTTCACTAAACTTCTCCATATAGTGAGAGTCTCATTAAACTTAATTCTTAATTGGTCATCAGTGAAAATAACAAAGTATACAGGTGTCGTAGTGAACAATAATACAGACTTAATTACATTAAGAGATTCATTAAACCTTGAGTCGCACACAACAAATGATAGGACGATTCTCTGGTCATTTTTACGTTTACCATCTATAAACCTGGAATAAAACGAAATACAAATAAAAAAAAAGAAATTCAGTTATTAAAGCTCGAATTTTATATGCCTGAGAGATCTTCAAAAAAAGTTCTCAACAATATGAAGTTCACCATTTCACTCTCGTCCAAAACAGTATTCAATGGGCTGAGTTCCTTTAACTAGGGAAGGTTTGTGCTCAGCACTGAAACAGCACAGGGTTTATGACAACATTGCGTATATTTCATTTGATTTATACTGTACATAATTGTATGAAATGGCAATCCCGTAAAATAAGAGGCACTTACCTTAATTTCAAACTTTGGTCCTTTCTTAATACATTAGATTTAGTATCACTTATAAAATAAACATAAACAATCGTGAAACAACAACTTAACAACACTAGAAGTTTACAAAGCGACAAACGTCTCATTTTTGCAGTTTTATATCGTCTACTAATTAATTAGGGATGTTTTTGTTTCGTATGATAATTTTTAAAATACATAATGTTAAATTTTATTCATATTCTCTAAACACAAAATTCACTCACTGAAACTTTCGTTGGCAAACACAAACTGACAGACATGACATGTGACATTGACGTGAGCTTACAAAACGAATCCTTATTATTTAAAATATTTTACGGTTTTGGCTTTAGCGCCTTTAAACCTAACTTTATTTATTTGCAGCCATCTTAATTATTCCAAACAAATCCTTGAAGGAATAACAGATAATTACTGTTCTTTAAAGAACATTAGAAAGATTATTTTTTAATTTAATTTAAAGTAATAAAAAAAAAACAAGGAAAGTAAGTGATCAATTATGATACAAATAAAAAAGTAGCGTTAACCGAACTAAATATGAGCAAAATTTCTTACAGACTTCTGAAAGGAAAAACCTTATCTAACTGAAATAAACTGCAAATATAAATAAGAAATTAATACTTTAATATTCCCATTCTATATCAAAAAAAAAATATTTTCTTTTGAGTATCTTGATTCATTTAGACGTCAGTGTTAATGTCAATGTCAATTTGACTGACTGAAATTATTGTTAATACATGTGTTAGGGTTAAAAATATTTAAAATTCGACTAACATGAAATTCATTATCGTTATTAAATTAATTTTAACATAATTCAAAATGAGCGAAACTGTAAATGAAGACGCACTTCTTGAAAAAATAATAAATGTTGCTAAGAAAAATCCCAAAGGTATATCAAACAAAGATATATCAGCGGCATTACCAGAACTCTCCACAGCAGAGCTGGTTGCAGCCATTAATAAATTGTTGCAGCAAGGACTTTTTGATTTATATGATCAAGGCGGATCACTAATATACAGGTATTTCTTTTTTATAAAATTGAATTGAAGCAAATGAGCATGCAGGCCGCCTTATTGTAAGTCTGAAGGTGGTAGAACTCTTTGTGGTTCGACTCCGGAAGCACCACCGCAACACCTATTTCTGCCTAATAACAGCAGTATAGCGCTGCTGTGTTCTGGTCTGAAGGGTGTGGTAAGACATACTTTTTCGAGGCACTCCATCTTAGTCCTCAGGGGTAGCAATGCACCTGTAGCTAACCTTAGGTTAGACTTCGTGTAGAAAGTGATTATCCATAGCCATCGATTTACAACTACATAAACAGTAACTGAGGTCCTACCTGAAGCGCATTACATTTGGCCTGCTATGCCTGACAAAGTTGGTCGCCTCATAAGGTCCTGTTTCTGTTCAAGGTTCCTGCCTGCAATTCACTTGTACATCACACTACTTCTCAGTAAATGGGACACAAAAATAATATTAATAGAGACCCATGTGATTGTATTGAATCCTGGTTGAAATACATAATGTACAATAAACTGTTTCTTTTTTTTTTGTTTTAAATCATTCTATACTGAAACAATATTTGATTATTTCAATAATAGACTTAAAGCACAGTCATCAAAACCAGCTGTTACTGGTGATAATGAGGAGAAGGTGGTGTTCAATCTTATTGAAGAAGCAGGAAACAAGGGCATATGGATGAGGGATATCAGGCTGAGATCAAACCTCGCTATAACACAAGTTACTAAAGTGTTGAAGAATCTTGAAGGTAAAAAAGCTATAAAAGCCGTCAAATGTGTAAATGTAAGTGATCATCAAAATGATTAACATTTTTTTATCATTTAACTTGTAGTAGTTGTTGCCCGCGACTTTGTGTGTAAACTACAATTGCAACATACATACATCTTTAAAACCCTATTTAACTCCTTAGGGATGAAATATCAAAAATCCCTTTATTAGTGGGTGCTTACATGTACATCATAGATGCATGTATTGTCAAATTTCCAATAGGCTCTGTTGCATCTTAGATTGGGTATTGTTTGCTTTTTTCATAGATTAGATTACTACGAATAGTCTCCAACTTAATTAACCGTAATATATGATACAAAAACAGTAAAGCAAACTGGGAGTAGTTATATGTTGTTATATTATTATGTATATAGTAAGTTATGTATCAGAATGTATAGAATGTAGTCTTATTTCAGGCTTCAAAGAGAAAAGTGTATATGCTATACAATTTAGAACCTGACCAATCAGTATCAGGTGGACCTTGGTACCAAGATCAAGACTTTGAGTCAGAGTATGTGGATATTCTCAACCGACAGTGTCTGAGATTTTTGCAGCAGAGGGCAGATAAAATCAAGAATAACCCGAGAGGACCTATTGTTGGAAGAACACAGTCTTTTGCAAGTGCTGCTGAAGTCCAGAAATACATCACAGATTTGAGGATAAGTAATGTAAGTTTTGATTCAGCAAAATATAAGCTAAATGTGAAAATGTTTTCAAGCAACCACATAGGCAAAAGGGGTATACATAAAAACCAACCATTCAAGAGAAGGGAACAAAAATAGTAATTCCATTTTTTTTATATGAATTGTATGAAATGTAATAATGGAACCACATGCAATGCATTAAAAGCTGTAAATCATAAGCTTGGTTATAATGGTTTTTAAAAGCTGATAACTGGAGGGAATCCTATGAATTGTAACAATCTAATATACTGTACACCTGTCATTAACAACACTAAATAAATACATTGCAGGATTCCATTGTATATGTCATACATGGCCATGACTTTTATATTCAACTCATCCTCCAATTGACTATTTAAAATTAATTAAAACAATATGTTTTCTTTCAGGAAACCTTAACAGTAGAGCATGTTGTGACAATATTAAATACACTTGTGTACGATGGCAAGGCAGAGAGCAGTGTTTATCCAGATGGAAGTAAAGTATTTCGCGCTATAGAACCTCTCATACCACCTCCAGGTCTAGTTCAAGTTCCTTGTGGAGTGTGTCCTCTCATACGCAAGTGTAATTCTGAAGGGCTCATCACTCCTCAGGGTTGTAAATATATGGACGAGTGGCTTGAACAGCAATAAATATTTTTTTATTCCCTATATGCTTAAAATTTAAGGTTAGATAAGATGAAATGATAAAATAAACCTCAACAAATTATGCTATCAAGATATACTGAGGCATAGAATATAAGAGAAGCGGAAAGTGTTAACTAATTTTATATTTGAAATATATGACATATTTAAAGAATTTTGATTTTTTTTTATCATATATTTAAAATGACCTCAAACATAAATATTATATAAAAATGATATTATATTATTAAGAATATTCATGCAATATCAAAAATCAATTCAGCTAATTGACAGCTAATTACAGGGCTTCATATATTTCTCAAGATTTCTTTGGGTGTAGAAATAAGTTCTGGGAAGGAGAAGGAGGAAGGAGAAAAATGCAAGATCGTTTTAAGTATGTATTGGCAATACTTATAACTAAGAATATTTTATACATAATTCTTTATTGGGATTAACATACCCACTTCCTGTAAACAATCTTCACTAACTACATATATATACTAATGTCATAAGTAATAACAAGTTAGCTTTTTTACAGGTTAGAAGCACATGAAAGAAGTTAAGGGATTTTTATCTATGTTGTACATAGTTTAATTCCAATTTACCCTTTGAAGCTAGGACAATACAAGAATTTTGTTCCAACTGTCTTTATGATTAGTACTGCACTCAACACAGCGCTAACACCTACTATCCATTCTAGAAAAAATAACTTTATACAATATGCTACAAAAAATATGCAACTTAATAGAATCTGAAACACACAACTGTTGAACACAAAATATACAAATGCTGTACACTTGTTCTTTGAACAAATAATGATGACGCTATTAATAAATTAATTAATTTATAATACAAGTAACAAGCTATTTTAAGCTGAAATTTTTAAAGGAACTAAAATAGACTCCTGAAAGTTTTTTCTATATTGCTCAAAGCTTCTGAAACAACTGCCGGTTGGTATTTTGCTTGTTTATTTGGAGTGTGTTCTACAGATTGCTTGATTGGTTTGGTTTCTTCATGTTTAAAAAAAGAGCTGAAGACATCCATTTGGATGTAATTAAGGGACTTCAGAATCAGACCCTTATCTGGATATGGTGTAGGAGTTATGGGGCTGCCATAATATTTCATGTGTACATTTTTAGGGATGACTGGTGTAGGTGACAGTGCTGGTCCAGCTGGCAGAGGAGACGGTCCCGAGGGTGGGCTTGGAGGTGGCTGTGGTGGTAAAATTGGTTTCTTGCCTCCTGAAATAATTTCATTAAAATGAACATTAATTTACTGGGCTATGTTAAAATGCATATTTTATATTTGATGAACCGCTTGGTGGTATGGTCACCATACGGGTCTAAAACGCATTGGATTCTGGGTTTGATCTCTGAACAGACTGACATCTGAATGTCTCCATGGTACCCACAACATAAGAAAAAATTCTAGTGTAATTAGAAGTAGTAGTTAATTACTATGTACAACTAAAATCCTTCATAAATATTTAGGAGGAGGAGATACACTGCAGGTTTGCAAGTTAATTTTGCATATTTTGCATCAACCATGAACCATGTTATCTTAATATGTATATTGCAGACATATAAATAAAAAGGGCCAAGTTGCACTTGAGAAAAATGCATTTGAATCAGGAATTACTTATCTTTTAATCCTAACTTACAACTACTTCCATTTAGCAGAATTTACAGTAATAACAAGAGTCAATATCGTTGGGTTGTTTGACACTAGTCAGTGTTTTTGTACATCAGTGTGATGATTTTGCACGTATGTCATTTTAAACATGTTAACCATAGTATAATAGTTGTATATGTAGGATCAAACTATTTCTAGGCGGTAGAACTCATTGTGGTTCGACTCTGGAAGCAACACTGCAACACCTATTTCTCACCTCATAACAGCAGTGTTATGCGCTGCTGTGTGCTGGTCTGAAGGGTGTGGGAGACATACTTTTCCAAGGCAGTCCATCTAGTCCTCAGGGGTAGCAACGCATATGTGGCTAACATTAGGTGAGACTTTGATCTTACCTAGGGTTGATTACAGATGTCCATGCAGTAGCCACTTACCATCAAGTGGGCTGCATGCTATAAAAAAACTATTCATAGATCAAACTAACCTAGTGAAAGTACGACTCTTTCCATTTCCCTAAGCTGTGTCTGCTGTTGTTGCACAGTAAAGTAAAGATCTGTTATTGTTGATGTAATGTGGTTCATTTCTTCTTCCCGTTTAGCTTCCTTGGCAGCTTCCTTCTTACTTTGCCTAAACAAAGAAAATATTTTTGTAATTTCTTTCATACATTTGATATCTTCTTTACTACTTAAACTTAACATACATGAAGCTAATGAGGATATTAGTTTGTAGCTAGTTAGTTTGATGTAAGTCTATATGGGTTGTTATAACTATGTTCTTTGGTATCCGGGGGAAAACAGAGATTAGGCTTCAAAATTCTTATTTTAAATTCCAGTGCATGCAGTTCACAATATTATACTCCAATAGTTAATCCATAAACCAAATGAACTATGCTCAACAGAAAAGATTATAGAATAAAACGGAAAGGACTTAAAAATCTGATATGCAATGTATATGAGATGTACATCTTTGCTTAGTACTATATAATAATTATGGTCTATTTACAATTTGATTTGGTCTTTCAAATCTCCGTAATACTTGCCTATTATATTCAACAATAAGCAGGCTAGCTCCTATGACGAAGATGACAGTTTCACCAAGCAAGTTGGCGCCGAGTTCAATCGCCATTTCCTGGCTTAGTACTGGAATGTTTACTGGTTTACCCAAGTTTAAGATCCACATTTTCGCCTTCACTTCGCACCAGTTGTAAACTGAAAATCATTCAATCAATACAACAATCAATCAAACATTAAATCAAAAAACATAAGATTTTTTTAATTTTGGTAATAAAATACATACATTGAGCTGGCGGCATACACACGTAAGTCCTGAAGAATGGATTATTTTTGGCTCGCTCTTTGCAAGCATTTGCAATCGGTTTACTTATCTGCTTTACTAACAAAACCGATAATTTTGCAATAGGAAATGCACCGACGACCATCGTGTATTTAAATATTAAACAAAAGTTTACTAAGCAACTATTTTCGGTGGGATAATTAAATTGTTCGTTCGTTGTGTGAATACGTAACTTGAATCATAACAATACATGAATTCTACTATTCGATTCAGATTTGATTACTAATATTTGACATTAGTGACTTTTGTATGTAACTTTATGGTTGCAATGCCCGAGATTCTTAGATTTTAGAATTATTTATTTTACTGCGTGAACGTGATAATAAGCTTTTTTTCAGAAATATAAGACGCAAAATGAAAGGGTGAAGCTATTTTAGCTAATAATAAAATTTAAATATAAATAAGGAGCACCATTATTTCATTTCAAGTATTTTCGAGACTTTAATAGTGATGGCTATATTAAGATTTACTAGATGAAAACCCGGCTTCTCTCGGTTGTAATGTGATTCATACGTAATCTTTTTCAAAATGTAGGTAGATATTTTTATAGTTATAATCAACTAAAAGGAGTTACACCTTATAATTAGAGCAGAGCAGATACTCATAAAAGCAGCCAGTTTGCTAGACGCCACCACTTTTAGTAGCTAGTTTTCAGTTTAATAAACTAGTCCCAGTGTTAGCGACATCCAAATTTAAATTCCGAACATACATACATATATATATATGTGAACCTACACACGTTCTACAGCGTAACAGCGTGATACAGAAATGCGTAAGATTTTATAATGACATCTAGTATAAATATCAAAATTATATAACGTAATTAACGCCACAGTTAATATGGCCAATATGCCGACTATTTTCACCATTAGACTTTAACAAAATACTCGACAATTCGAATTTTACGCGTATATGTTGTCGACTCGAAATCGATATTTTTAAATATTTTATTATTTAGGTAAAGCTTCAATCAAGTCTACCGTACCCCTTGACAATTTTATTAATATCGATAAGTCTTTTATGAAGATATATACATACATACAGGCAGTGCCAGACGTAAGGGGAGCCAGCCGGGACCTATGCCCCGGGTGGCATGTCCAGAGGGCGGAAAATTTAAATGGCAAATTTTGTAAACTTGGGGCTCCATGCAAGGCGTTCTCACTTGGGAGATCAAGAGAAATAACTTTTACAATTATCCAAACTTTTAAACAATAATGTTTGTATTTCGCCCACATTACCAAAACTCACATAATACTCTAAGTAATCTATGGACTTCTTAATCATAGACTATATAGAAAATGTCGTAATCGTTAATGTCACGAGTGTCACCGGTCAGGCGGACCCTGTAGGCATGTCGATTCTCTTGAAAAATAATCGAATTCCGATTCGATTCCAATCGAACATTCTTGAAACGATTCTCAATTAAATCGAGCATTAAGAGGTCGATTCTCGATTAATCGCGATATAATCAAACTTTCACAATGTAATTTGTTGTTGTAATTGAATGTTGTTTAAGAAATATCGTTTCATTTAATTAATAAACATAACATCACACCTATATTTATCTTACTATAAACTATAAAAGATCGATTTTCAATTAATCGATTTTAGATCGACATGCCTAGT
>DWTU01002189.1:0-11865 GCA_018251515.1 Cecropterus confusis | reverse complement strand
CCCTTCCCGCAAACAAATCGACATATGATATGATGAAACACTGCGACACACTGTTTAATTATAGTGAAATTAATTGTATCATAAGAAGTGGTTCTTTTTGAAATGAAAAATATATTTTCTGTCAAGTTCAGTCGTCCACTTTTCAGTATCTTCGAAAAACCCCGAAAAGTACCAGCCAGGCATCAAGATATGCCATTGACGTCGGCACGGACCTCCCATTTTCCATTCGGGTCATAAATGATTGAGGATTGCGTCAAAACTTCTCAAAGTTACGTATATATACAAAATGTGAAAAAAGTGAGATGTTCTCGTGTTTTACTGATAAGAAAATCGTTTAAGCCGTTGTTTAAACGATTTTCACAAAAAGTAACAGCTATGTATACAAAGTCAGATATAACACATTGATTTTTACTTCAGTAAAAATAGTCTACTAAATAAATAAAAATATACGAGTCCAGATATGGTTCTTTCATTTATTTTTATTAATAATAGTTTAAAATATATTATTTTGTCTGATTTATGTTTATAAAGATAAATAAAACGTATGTGCCAATTTTTTACTAAGTTCTTGATAATTCACGGTGTAAGGGGTTAAGGGCAGCAACGGATCTTTATCCGATTATGTCATAGTTGCCACTTACTATCAGGTGAACTCCATGCTTATTTGCTACTCCAATTGCACATCAACAACAATGTCCACTTACCACTAAACGAACTCCATGTGCATTTGTTTCACCTGTATCACATGATCAATATTAGCCACTTACCATCAAGCGAACACCATGTTACTACTCCATGCTACTTCTATTTGACAAAAAACACTCGCTTAGGAGTCTGGAGACGCGAAGGGTCGGCGGCGTCACGCTGCCTACACACGACGGAAACGTACCGCTCATGCATTATTCAAAGGCAAGCAAATACAAATAAATAGGCACGAAATAAATACAAACAGGCTGAATGGAGTCACGGCGATGGGCGGGGCCGTACGACATAAATATCGCGACGTAGCGGCGGATATCTGCCGGCTATTTCGGACGACGCCTTCCGACCTCAGCTACTTTATGACACTCAACAGTTCCACATGTTGCTAGACACTTTCACTAATGTGACAAATGATTTGTTGTTGCATCTATTTCAGAAGTCTTTTTCAATTAATATGAAAAACTATGTAAGTTGCTTTGTAGCGAGGACATTTCAAGTAGAGGCAAACTAAATACGACAAATCATAAAAAAATCAAATAAAGATCTAATTACATGTAAGTACATTATAGTATGTATGTAACTTACTTTACGGATAAATCTATAAATCCAGTGTTATACCTATGTCTGTTTTGTACCTGTACATAATTCACGAATTAATTTTGGCTCGGTGGAAATGGGTTTGGTTATCAAATAATTTTTGAAAATCTTCTTTCTTTTAACGGACTTCAAAAAAAGAAGGATATTCTCAATTCGATTGTATTTTTTATGTTTGATAATTCGACACTTTCGACTGGGTGAACCGATTTTGACATTTTATTTTTTATTTGAAAACTGGTGCTTCCTATTGGGTCCCATTTTAATTCGGCTTAGTTCTGACCAGGGCATCCATGATAAAATCGAATAACTCAGCTTCTACAGGTTCTTGAAACTTGAAAAGAACATTGGGAACATTGGGAACATCTAGGACGAGATAATTTAATGAAAAATATGACCTCCTCGATCCTGACGATATAGGGGTACTGCTAGCCAAAAACAAAGAAGTTAGCTTACGAATATATAATAAGATTACTGAGCAGGGACATAGATACTATAAAAATTTGATCTTCAACTCCTCAACCCTGATGATGCACGGTTACTTCGAACCTAGGCCATAGAAGTCGGCCATTTGGTGCTAACGTACATGCAGTAAAATTACAATGCAGTAATATAAGATGATAATTTTGACCTTCAACTCCTCAAACCTGATGATGCAGGGTACTGCAAGCCTAAGTGATAAGATTTAGCCATTTGGTGCTTACGGATATATTATAATATTACTTAGCAGAGACATGCGACGTCAAGTTGCACCTTAAACTCTCAACTTCAACTCTGATGATGCAGGGGTACTTCGAACCTAGACCATAGAAGTTGGCCATTTGGTGCTTACGTATATGCAGTAAAATTTGTATGAAAAGATATAAGGTGATAATTTTGACCTTCAACTCCTCCAGGAACCAATATATATTTAAATTATTTTTTTGCTTTTTTGTAGTATAGAAGTCGGTTTCTGTTATTTGTTAAAAAAAAATAATGTAGTATGTGTTTTATTTACCATGTTTTATAACTTTAGGTCAATATGCTTTTTAAAAAAATAGCAACTTATAAATATCATCACATTATGTGGGATTTTTAAAAACTTAAACCCCCCTAAAGCCTCCCCAGTGGTCGTTCTCAGCGCTTCTTGGTCTCAGAATTCCGGAAACTCCAGCGAAACACAACCGGCTCCTCAGAGCTCCAGAGCGTTCACTCATAGTATCTTCGGGGATTTACTACGGTATGCGACCACACATAACATTAACTTTTCCGAGGTCGCCTGGCCGATTCAAGCTCTTCCCAACATCTATCGCTTGTAATTTCAGAAGTCTCCTTTTCAACCGCCTCTTACGACAGACACGGGATACCGTAGCTCTAGTGTGATTCCAAGAATAAATATAAAACTATAGGCATACCGTCACTACCGTTCCTACGTCGTAGAATTCCGTTACCTTAATGTCTAAATACTGGCCTGTCGAAGATTGCCATCGGACTAAAAGTGACGAGTCTATCTCTCAATAAAAAACATGAGAGGTAATAAGGATGATCATCTCGTGATAATAGTCAATTAATTGTCGCATGAATAAATCATCCAAGGCATCCCGTGTTGAGGCAAGTACGAAATAATCATATCCTACTAAATTATGCTGTAACCATTGGTTATCGTAAAGACAAAATTATTTCATTACTGCCTTTATATAATAGCTTGTCATATGGACAGTGTTGCCAGAGGTTTATTAAAATCTTTTCGCTCGCATGTATCTTATACTTAGGGTCGTGTACAGTAAGTGAATAGCATTCGTAGTTTAGTTTCCTATTGCCATTTGAAATTATTGATGAGTTTTATATTAATTCAGAACATTATTTCTTAGAGTGTATTTTCAAACAAAGAAGCAATAAGGCAGTTTAATAACGTGATGCTTATTATATATATTCTACCTATCAATTTGCTTTTTAAACAGTTTCGAAATTTAGGTATTTATTAAGCCTACATCTAAGGTACCTATTTTATATAAGTTTCAAGTAGGTTACGTTCTCTGGCTCAACTCTACTAATATAATTCAAGCGTTATAACAACTTAGAGTATTTTTGGAAAAGCTTGCGTTTTTTTAGTGAAAAGTATAAATTTTAACATGCCCTGAGCTTCGGCGTAATTGTTGGAAACATTGAAGGATACGAGGTCACAAAACATTTCGTATGCGATATTTATCATCAGTGCGTGCAGATATGACCGTAGTCTCCGTCAAATTACGTGCAATTTATGGCCCAATGAATACGGTATATTAACATACAATAAATAATTTACAGACGATTATTTCAACGAAATCGATAATTTTCTCCGAAATGGAAATTCACTACTTTAAACGACTTATGGTTTGACTTAGTTCAAATGGTTTGTTTATGTCCGCTAAAAGGCAAACTTATTAAAGCGAAATGTTGTGTGAAATTTTACCACTAAAGTGTTTTACCACTACAAATGCGACTTGAATAAGTTTCATCGGCCAGCC
The DNA here is from genome assembly GCA_018251515.1 of Cecropterus confusis. NCBI lineage: Eukaryota > Metazoa > Arthropoda > Insecta > Lepidoptera > Hesperiidae > Cecropterus > Cecropterus confusis. Next base: position 8,083 of record DWTU01002189.1, on the reverse strand, counting down.
AGATTGAAAGATATTTGATTAAGACATTTTTTTCTTGTTATGGAGGAGGAATCATTCTAGAACCATGTGGGATTTTTATCGTGCCGTCCTCAGCGCTGCAAAAATAACTTAGGTATCTCCAATAGAACGCGACCGGAGTCCTCTGAGCACGTTGCCTCATTTGGCTTTACCCAGGTAACTGGGAACATCTGGGCTGTGTGGTCTGAGGGTATGCAACCACACATACCGCCATCCTGCCCGGGGTCGCTTGGCTGACGGTTCAGGCTCCCTCCGCCGCCTGCAACCCCGGAAGCCCCTTTTAGTCGCCTTTTCTGATCCCGGAACTACAGAGACGCTCAGATATGCAAATTTTATTCGAACAACAGTTCAGTTGGCTGGTTTTTTCAGTAAGTACTTTAAAAGTTATTTAGTCGAATCGTATGTTTGTACAATTCTATGACGGTCAAACAGTTTAGTCAACGATAATACTAAACTGTTCGATCGTCATGAAATCGTGCAAGCACACGACCCGACTTACTAATTTGATCGATATCACAATTGCGATTAAGATGTAGAATTACCATCACCTTTATCTACTCAAATATTGTGTCTAGTTATTGTATCCCAGAATCTATTACGAAAGGCAAGTTAAAATTAGATTTGCTATAGTTGTCGACATACGAGTATATGAAATGTAATCCTCGAAAGCAGCAGTGCCCGACTTAAGGTTGAGGACCTTAAATTGATACCTTCACCGAAAATAATTTAAAGACGTGTCGATATAATCTACAGTAATATAAAAATGCATATTAATGTAGGTGTTATCTTATACAGTTCTAATTACCTCCATTTAAATAAACGTAATCATAATAAAATAATAACTCAGATAAAACAAATAATATGTTTGAAACGAACTTTTGCATCGAATACCAACAATCTTAATTTCGTGGTTATGTTTTTAATGGAACATAATTGGCATGTAATTTTCGCAACATAAAATTTTAATTGAAACACAGAGTCGATTTCGCTATGACCCAAGCGAGGCAACGTCGCCCACTTGTCCGCTGCTCATAAATTGCGGGAATCGCCATAAATTGCGCAAAATCGCCAATTACAGGGATGATGTCGGGAGCCAGCACCGATACCTCGGTACAAGCGTGTTTGCGCGGACGATGTGCGAAAATAAACTTAATTCTGACCACTTGTAAATATAACGAGAGAAATGTACGTCGTTGTTTTAATAATTATGATGTGACTTTCAGCATGATTGTGCGTAGATTCATTCTTTCACTTCTCTAAATGATATCTAAAGCAAGAAAGTAAATTAATTTAAAGTTAATTTCAGAAAATGAAAAACGATAACAAAAAGAACTAATCTGTTAAGCTACTGAAATATTAGGATTTTCTATGTAATAAATAAAAGATCATTTCAACGGAAGTTCTATCAAACAGTAATTTCAATTGTTTAGAACTGTGTCGTGCCAAAGCATTAAAAATTACTATTAAAATAATGTTTTACTTCAATCAATTTTGTTAAAGTTTAAAGCTCTGACTCATTAGGGCTGTAACCATTACCCTCTTTTGACCTTTATGGTTTTAATCCGCGAAGCTAAATACATAATGATGCCAATTTAGTCTTAAAATTTTAGCACGAAAATCTCATCAAGTATAGAATAATATTGTCCTTTAAAACACGGAGTCCTTTACAGACGGGATCGCTCGAATAAAAGGCAGTGTTATTATGTTGGTAAAACAAAATTCCCCATAATGGCCTCATTATGTGGCGAAAATTGCCCGAGAGCTTTTTTGTGTGGTAATATAAATGTATTTGTAATAGCGTTTTAGAAATATTGCGAAGAAACGGGTCAGGAATCGGGCGGCGCCTGATTACAGAAACTTAATTTATTTTCGTCTCAAAAAAACGTGAAATTGTCCGACGCGGCGTGGGAAACGACCCTGTCGCCAGCGGCCTCTATTACGTCATTATTTTCTATTAGATTTTGTATTAAATCGAATATTAATTACGAATCGATAAGCGAGATACCTGTACGTTCAAGTTTATTAGCCAAGATGAAATTTAATAATCAATTTAATTTTGTGAGCGTCGATATTATCTTGCGGGTTCGTAAAACTTCTTATGTTATGTATCTGCCCGTGTAGTATATGGGTTATATAATCTAAAAAGCTGATGTGGTATGGCAGGTTATGGACACCTGAAATTCATACCTTTGCACTCAAACCATAAAGATTTTTAGAAACTTTAACCTAAAACTTTATAAGTTACCATGTAACACTTTGTAAAATTTACCTTATATTTTTTTTTCATAATTGAATTAAAATTTAAAGAAGATAAGAAGTTTTATTTTCAAAATAATTAAGAATGTGTTTGATTTACCTACATTTACCATTTGCCTACAGTGAACGGATCTATGTCTATATCCTTACCTAAATAGATAAGTGGTCAGAACTTTATCCTGACCATTCAGTAGAAATAAAAAGTACATTGAATTATATCATAACGTTGAAAGGTTTCGGTTTCTTCATATTTATCTAGGGAACGCTAAAGTAAGTAAAATTCAGTAAGGACTCTCATATTAAACTGGAGAATCATTCGCAAGCCCTCGGATTCGGCAAGGAGTTAACGACGAGTGGAATTTACCTTCGAGTCACTTTAGTTAAATATAAGGTAATGTTTACCGGTAAGTAACAATAACTTGGGAGTACACCCAACAATAATTGATTAATACAATTATTTTTATATTCAATTCTTACCTACCGCAAACTCAACTCAATTATAAATGACGTCTACTTTGTTCAACGATTGCGATATATTATTTGCCATAAAGTATTACCAACAAAATGCAGATAACAGTTTCAGACGTATAAATTGCTAATGAGGTAAGCCATGTATCATTTACAATATAAGTTATATGTCGTATAGTCCTTCCGTCACGCTTCGTGAGTCGTGAACAAATTCTTTCGTATTTCTCTACTTTGTTACCTCTATATATTTTATATAATTAAAAAGATGTTTACATAGGATTGATAAATATTAAAAAGAAGAATATATTAAGACGAACTTCTTATAAAATAAAAACCTTTTTACCTTAGCGTAACTTACGTCAAAATTATTTTAGTTCAGCCTTTTCAGAGAGCAATCAACATTATACACAGACAGACAAACAAAATCAGTTTTCTGTTCTCATATAGGTACTTTTGTCATTCAATATTTATAAATTAAGTTTAAAAATATCGATTTTTGATATTACAAGCAGACACTGACATTTTATTAATTATATGCCTAGATATTAATTACAATCAACAAGATACGCCAACTTGATATATCCTTTCGTGGTCATCCCAGGTACTAAAACATCGATTTGATTATATGAGAAATAGTCAGACGAGTTTTAAAATTTAATATACTTAATTAAAAAATATGCCTGACTTACACGCATAGCATACATCTTTTTTGGTCATCAACAACAACTCATTACGGCCAAACAGGCGATTCCCCTCAGAAATCATAAGGTTTCTTAAGGCACCTTCCACAACCTTAAACGTTTGATTTAGTTGACTTTACGTACTTGTTAAAATGTTATTGAAAATTCCTTAAGTTCAGTAACCGTTAAGCAAAGGATCAGGTTATATCTAATTTCAAAAAAACTGATGTTATATGTCCTGTGGATAGACCTTAGTGCATGACGTGTGGTGACGGTCTTGAGAAGCACCACTAACTAGCTCTTCAAGTGGATGTCGTAGTGACTACGGATCAAAAGCCGGACTAAGTGCAGCAGCTTCAAGGTGGTAGAACTCTTTGTGGTTCGACTTCGGCAGCACCACCGCCACACTTATTTCTGCCTAATAACACCAGTATTGTGCACTGCTGTGTTCTGGTCTGAAGGGTGTAAGGGAGACATACTTTTCCGAAGCATTCCATCTTAGTCCTCAACGGCAGCAATGCATCTGTGGCTAACCTTAGGTGAGATTTTGATCTTACCTAGGGTTGATTACAGATGTCCATGGGCGGCAGTGACCACTTACACTGCTGCATGCTCGTTTACTACTTCCATAATAAAAAAGACAGCGTTTTAATTTTATTTGAATTAATCTGATATTTATCGCCGGAGCGCGTGGCCCAGTAATCTCTACATATTTGTGTGTGATTAAGTACTCCAGCTCTAGTATACGATCGGGCAAATACATCTATAAATTATGAATTCAAAAATCTGTTTTGTCCTTGCTAGTGTAGTTAATGTGAAACCTTAGGGGTAAATTTCAAAAAAACATTTATTATCTTTTGAATGAATTATTTTCGACAAATGCTCGTTCCAGAAATGCTACCAAGGAACTAATCAATGTCTATTATGAGCATAAAAGGTCGTGCCAATTGGTGGCAATAAAGTTGGTGAATGTTAATGAATCGATTCGTTGTGATGTGTCATAAAACGAGCCACTGGTTCGGGTGTCACGGGCGCTGCGCCCCGGGGGGCCGAGGGAGCCCTAATTGATTTGTGCCCCAGGCCACAATCAAAACAGATCGTATTTTATAAGACGTATCCTGAGAGGGAGAGGGTGCGTGCCGGACTGGTTATCTACTGAGAGCAGCATGGTGGTGAAGTGTGGGTTCGATTCTAGGAAAAAATTGTCTAGTTTTCTTATTTTGAATCAGATTTTAATTATATATCTATTGCTGGTTTAGATATACGTATTTTCTCACTGAAGTGTTTACTAAATCGAGGTACGAGATATAAATTATTTAAATATAAACATATATTATGTATATTGTACAACTTTACTTGTATTTCAAGTGTACTCTACATTTGAAATACAAGTAAAGTTCATCTAAATTCGATTAACCATAGATAATATAATAAATATTGGAATTTTAATTATTAATCTCCTCATCTCTAATTTATGTCTGCCTCTAGTACCCACGCGTAAGTATACACGTAACTTATACTTACGTTAAATAAATAAAAGTTATAAGATGCCTAAATAGAGAGTAAAGCTACTCAATGCAACCACTGCTGTTGCAAATTTTAATGTGTTCAGTGATCAAACACAAGAAAATCAAATGATCATTTGATAAATAGTCCCCGGGGTGCGGCCCGCTTCGTCGCGCTCGTAATGCGGTCAACTGGCGTAGTGCTCGCACGATATAGGGCTGCCAGCGAGCTATATAGAATTTAGAGGTTGTCGAAATATCTACACTCCGGTTTCCTTTGAAAACGTATAAATCTTTCGCCTTTTACTAAAGGTTGCCGAAATATCGAAGTTATTACTTGGCCTTAGCAAAAAACAAGTAACATTGTAGAAATATTAAGAACCAAAACCTGAATTTTAAAAATCTATTGATTGCTTCAGTTTCAGTTCATTGTTTTTAAGCATTAAACTTTGACTTGTATTATAATATATTACTTATATATTGGAATGTTTTATTTATTAGCCCTCCTTTGATATCTATCCTATTTACAGACGCCCATTTTAACAATTATAGTTACACTTTGCAAACTGTATTCTAATGATATGTCATATGTCACAATGCGTCAAGTCGTTTGGGCTGTAGCTCGTGTAAAAGAAATGGACATACATACAAATATACCCTCAGAAAAGTCAGAAAAAAATATGGACTATTAATTACTTAAATATGGTATCATTTGGTGGATATGGTATGGTACGTACATATTGTTAGAAACTTTGTGTTTTTAATTTTTGTTTGTCTAGATGCGTCATTATTTTCAAACTATAAAGTGACTTTCACACATGAATTTTCTAGTCTTGTTCACTTGAGAATAAGGATAACATATTATTATAAGTACATTTCACATGGTGATTACTTTTTTGGACAATGACTTATTAGATAAGGAAGATAAGCGAATTAATTAATGTATTCTTTGAGGTAACGACATTTCTGTATCATAATATACTCTAGGTACGCTCTAGGTGTGTGCGGAACTGGCGTTCCAGTTTAGTATATACAGTAGAGTAGTACACCTTTTTATTTTAATTCCATAAAAAATATAGCAGAAAAATACCTTGCTTACCAACCCTACTTGCACCACGTATCATAGGTACACCCTTGATGGGAACAAGTCGAATACGCCATCCGATGGGAAATTATCGCTTCCCCACTGTTACGCTCCGTTTATGCACTCACTTTTGGCTTTAGTGACGATGTGTTTAGTTAAGGTTGAGGGTTTGCGGAAACAAGTTGTTCACTTAACGTAGAAAGAAGCGTAAGCTCCGTGCAATAAATATTTAAGTACACCTTTGTAAATTAATATCACTTTACTCTTGAATACATAGATACATATATGGTAGATACATAGGTAACACATAAGAAGGGGGGTTATTTCGACGAGGTTAAAAGTCTAGCCTAGCCGTTAAAGTTAATTTTTTAGAAAAAATTCTAAGACACATTATACATTAATTCTTTAAAGGCATTTCTAAGCATAAGGCTATTAAGACGAATGTTTTTCAAAAATCTATTAAGTAATTACTGCAGCCTATATTCGGATATCTTATTTCGCACCAAACTAGAGCTCTAATACAAGCTAAAAGGAAAAATCGTTAGCGTGATTCAGAAATGAACTACAGCGCTATCTAGTTGTAGCGCCGACAACTACTTTCATAACGCATTTTCGTTTCATCAAGTTTCAAATCACAACGATTCTAAAGAAGTTTTACTCCTAAAATCTTGATAAATGGAACATAGAAACAAACAAAACTAAGGTAGATTTTATGGAATCAAAGGCTTAAACTAAATTGAGTTTCTTTATCAATTTTTGAGCCATTGTGCTATACTGAACATTGGTTTCGTAGTGCTACAGAACGGGCAGTAAATAGATCGAGCTCTCATTAATCAAGCCGTTTGATTCGAGTGCGAGGGAACTTCGCAATAAATCTCCCAGGCAACTGCATTGCAGTACATACCGACTGAAAAATTGCCGATTGAAATAAACATGCCACATTGATCACGCCCACTCTGCGGTTTTGTTGTTCTTAGACGATACAAGTTAATATTATATAGATTTTTCGACTTGGGAAAGGAATAGTTATATTTGGTTGGTTGTGGCAACTTTTATAGTGATTGTAGTTAATTTAGGAGATATTTAACATAACTTTCATATAACTGAAAATTAAAGTTTCAAACGAGCGGATTTATGATTCGAAGCCGCCCATAAGTTTCGGGGAGATTCGCAGCTTTAAGTTTATGAGTGTATGTTTGTGAGTATACTTATTAAAATGTATCCTTTTTATATCGAGGAAAGCAGCAAAGTAAACTGACACACGCGTAATGTAATCGATTAAAGTCTTATTAGTTTTAAACAGGATTCAAGCCTTATTTGTCGTCCTCCTCAGGTGTACCGTTATCCTAAAAAACCATGAACGCCTTGAGTATTACATTTTATATGCCATATCTTAATGTCGTTGGTGTCCCCGCAGTCGAACGTTGTGGACTCTACTATCGCTGAATAAGTGAAAGAAAGAATTCGATTTGACTAAGTGTAGATAACGTTTTGTTTAGATATTTTTATTTCGTAAAATATTTTTTTATTTGTAAATGACTCCAAAACTCTTTTCTTTTAACATTGTATTTTTTATCCTAGAATAGCGGAAAGCTCGCAAGAGTACGTAAAACAGTTATTTTTATTATTTCTATAATAGTTACTTATATTGTATTAAGTATATTCATTACACACATATTTCAATAAAATTAAGTAGATTTATTTACTTCGGTACATGTACGATCATATTATGTATCGTACGGCCGGTCCGAGCCCACGCGGCCATTGTATGCAAATTGCGGGTCGCAGGTCGCCATTCGCGCGCTTTTACCGGCCCCGAGCGTCGTACTCTTTTTCTTCACATTCTTCACGTAAACCAGTTCGATTCGGATTTTAAGTTGAAATAATAACGTCATAAGTCATAATGATCGATTTTTACAACCTTGGGTTCAGATTTTCGTATAAATTTCAATTGGGGAGTTTAAATGCCGTTTGTAACAGTAAAAACTAGGTAACAACTAAGTCATAGTTACAATATATAAAGAAGTTAAGCAATAATTATAAATAGTGACTATTTATCGTGGGCTATTGGG
>DWTU01002188.1:0-11866 GCA_018251515.1 Cecropterus confusis | reverse complement strand
AACTCTTTGTGGTTCGACTCCGGAAGCACCACCGTCACACCTATTGCTGCCTAATAACAGCAGTGTTATGCGCTGTTGCGTTCTGGTCTGAAGGGTGTGGTAAGCCAGACATACTTTTGCGAGGCATTCTTGCTTGGTCCTGAGGGGCAGCAACGCATCTGTGGCTAACCTTAGGTGAGACTTTGATCCATCGAAGGGTTGATTACAGATGTCCGTGGGCCGCAGTAGCCGCTTACCATCAGTTAGGCTGCATGCTCGTTTGCTACTTCCACAGTATAGAAAAAAATAAAAGGCCATAATTAATAAGTTCTTGTTAATAATTTATCCACCTATACTATGCTATGTACATATACTATTACAACAAAAAAGGGAACGCGAGTCGTATGGTGCAGAATAATAGCCCATTTATATATATATATATATATATAAAGACTTAAAAGTTCTGGTATTTGATATAGTAAATAGTGAATGTTAACTGAAACAAATGTTATAACACCTAATAACCTACTTACCAAAAACCCAAATAACCTATCAATTAACTATAAACTTTATATCTCACTGTTCACGACAAATCGCCCCAATCGTAGCCGTTATCGTATTGAAGGGAATAAATAATGCGTATTATAAACAGCTGCTAGTTTTTGCCCGCAGATTAGACCGGTTTCTGATTACCAGTATTAAATATTAAATGGTCAAACCCTAATTTTATCAGTGTTCAAATCTGTCGATACAGCGTATTATAAGTTTAGGTAATAACAAACTAATCAAAATTCCAATTAACGACGAACGTATAGTTTTGTACCTGTTTATTATTTTTTTGTTGACGTTGAATGAAAGTGCATTTAACTTTTATCAATGGCAGGCACAGGCAAGCACAGTTTATATTTTTTTCAAATAGTGGTTTTATCGCGACAAAAATGTTTTTTGAAAGAGTTATAACAACAATGACAATAACAACATTTTGAAGGTTGTAGAACCCTTTAAGGTTCTACAACCTTCAAATTGTTGTTATTGTCATTCTACACATATTCTGCCTAATAACAGCAGTGTTAAGCGCTGCTATGTTTCGGTCTGAAGGGTGTCGTAAGGGAGACTGATCGTATCTGGGGTTGATTTCTGATGTTCATGAGTGGCAGTGGCTTATTACCATCAGCAGGACTGCATGCTCGTTTGCTACTTTAATATTAAATATATATATACATTAATGGGGACATGATATATATGGTATCCAATCTACGCCGCTCTTACTAACAGTATTAATGAGTGTTTTGACTGACCTACTTAACATTAGCTTAACTAACAAAAGCCAACAAATTATTGCCATGAAATCATAAGCAGAAAAATCAACGGAACGTTTTCTAACACAAAACAGGATTCGTCACGAGATGAGCTTAGTAGGTCGAGAGAACAAATTACTTGATTGCTCGCTTTTTTATTTTTATATATGTAAAACACCCTGATGGACAATATAATGTCGAAATTACAGCTCTTTATAATCGGAACGTATTAGGATGATTTGCATTCAGATTAAAGATTATATTTTTGTGAAGGTAGGTGTTATTAGCATAGTTATATGAATTAAGTTGCCCATCATCATTGGTCATTTTAATTTTTAAAACGTTATGGCGAGTAGGGCATTAATTTTTTAAGGCATCGCCGTTTTGTTCATAAGTGTATATAAATGCGTACGTTTAAAAACTGGAAGTTGGTTGTCTGGGATAATATTTTTTGGAAAATAAAAACTGGTTATTACAAAACATGGAAGTTATCGTCTAACTCTATACCTTGGCAGATAATGCTAAGGAGTCGTTGAGTTGTATTACCCACTCAATTTATTTCAGACAACACGGATATCAAATGATCGTTAAATACACTGTCCGTGTGTCTTACCCATAAATCAGATATGCAAAATACAAAATTGTAGATCATTAAAATGATTTCATGTAATCAAAGTAATTAACAACTTCAATAAAAAGACTCAGATTGGGTTAAATTTATCTTTCATCAAAATCCATTTCTTGTGACATCCTATATCTGTAAAGGGTTTCTACTCTCAACGATTTCAATACTCATAGCCCCACACTAGAATTTTCTCCTGTGTCGTCGGTACCGTGGAGACACACAGACGAATACACAAACACCCAGACCCAGAGCAGAATCTAAAGTCAACATTCATATGTCTGTTTGGCCGGGGATCGGGCCCGGAACCCACTACGTGTCAGACCGGTATGGTGACCGCTCCGCCAAGCGGGTCGTCAGGGTTATGCTGGTAGAATTTGTGGTTAGAATATTAAGCGTTGTTGTATTTTGGTTTGAAGGATGTGGTAAGGTAGACATACTTATCCGACGTTAAACAACATAGTCCTCAAGAGTAGCAACGCATTTGTGTAGTGCTAGGTCACCTCAAGACTCTGGTCTTATCTAGGATTGATTACAGCACATGGACGGCAGTGGCCACTTAGTAACAGGTGGACTGCATGCCCGTTTGCTACTTCAATATAAGAAAAAAAAACAACATACGAGATTTATATGAATCCACACATAGTGAAATATAAATCTTTAAAGATTATGAATCTCGTATCATTCATTAGAGCTGAATCGAAACCACTTTTATAAAATATATGATATGGATGAGAATAGATGAAATAATTTAAGTATTTGCACACTTTTCTCATATTTGGTCCAACATAACAATCCTGTTAAAATGTAACCGTTATACCAACACACGTTATTCAGAATTTCATCTCGTTTACTTTCTCCTAAATTAGTTTTAGGAGAATTGAGATTGGGTAGTACTCAGCATTAAAGAGCGTACGGGTAGATTGCTAAGATCAGAAGCTTGTAAGTGAGAAATTTATTATTATTTAAAACATAAATTATTTTCTATTTTATTTCAATTATTGGTATCATAGATCAATTAACAAGTAATATTAACTTGGTATTCAGGAATATTTTTGTATATGCAGGTTATTATAGCGTAGAAATAGACGCTTATATAAAATGTCACCACCAAAGCATTAACTCATAGCATATATCCAAAAACGTATTATTTCAATTAGAGAATAAGATTAAGATAAAGTTCTATAACGTACCTAAAAATATAAACGCAATAAAAAACAAAACAACTAACTTCGCACGAAACGACCCACCGATTTGAAAACGTAAAATATTTGAATAATTCGAAGCTAATCAAGCCGCGATATGAATCACGAAAACTTGGAAATAATTACAAATTTTTCTACACGAGTTAACACAGCTTTACAAACATTTCAAAGCTCTTATAAATCACTTGTTACATGTCAAGTCTTATAATGTCTGGCTCCTTAAATTCTGTTGAGTGGTGTTTGCGTGTTCCTATCAAAAACGCCCAAGTATAATATAAGCTATACAGCATATAGTATGCTGAAATGTATATATACAAAAAATATTGTAAATTAGGTATTTCATTGATACGCATGTTGAATACGGTTATTATAAAAATGTTATTCTAAAAATGTCTTTCCTTAGTTCATCTTAATTATTTATAGTTAATATTTTTTAATTTTTCTATATAGTGTCGGTTGTGTAGGATATATATTTATTGAGTTAACTCTCAAGTCAATCTAAATAATATAACCTAACAATCATCGTTCAACTTAATCTTAAAGACGAAATGTTAGTTTCAAACTGAATAAAATACAGATAACTGCTTTCGAGGACGGCAAGTAATATAACTCTATCTAAGGGTACGTTACCAATCGGCGTATATACAAGGTGTAGGCGTGATCGCCGCTGATTCAGTGGGGTTGTTAGCGGCGGGCGTTCCTAGGTTCGACGTCGCCCGGAGAAATATTGGCCCCCGGGGAAACGTTAATTTGCCGAGCACGCCGGCCAGTGCGATTTTCCACGTATATATCTCTACCTACCTCTCCGACTGTTGCCAATAATGGCAGTGGCATTTTCAATGCGTGTATCGTACCAACCGACTGTTTCCAATATTCGCAGTTGTAACGGTATTAAATTTGTATATCGACGAATGCCTGCTGCATATGTCGAAAGTGCAGGTGATCATGCTAATATCTATCGCATAACTAAGCCGTATTTGCTATCATTATATACTATAAAAGTTTCATTTTGACATTAGATATTTGGTATATTTCAACATAAGTTTCACAGGCGATAATACCTAAATTATCATTTAATAATAGTTATTTTATAATGGTGTGTAAAAGATTCACAGTTACTAAAACTAGACCAGCTATAGACAGTTGAAACTACGTCAAATAGAACAAACATTAAGTTGGGGAGAAAATATTTCCCCAGTAAGCAGGGACATAGTTGAGCAAAAGAGCGAAGTGCCGCATTGTAACATGGCAGTTACTTCGGGAAAGAAGAAAAAATCACGAAATTTTCTTTTCCAACCGAACAAAATCCGTGCTCGAACCGCAAACAGTTTTGTTCCGATGTGACAATACGCAAGTTTATTGGCTCAAAAAAGTCGCGTTAATAAACGGGCCGATAAAAACGTGAAGGCTTAGAAAGGCAGTCGCCAATTAAACTTTTACGGAATTTCTTTTAATCGTGTGCGTAGGTACTCGCGTTGTGGCCGGGTGTCTCGCGAGATTACAGTGGGAGATATTTCAATTTATAATGTAACAAAAACGATTGAAAACGAGATAAAAGCGTTAGATTTATGTGCGGGCACTTAGTTAATAGCTTTTGATACTAATTAGGATAGAGGAGAGGAGGGTTATTGTTACGGCGCGGTGGTCGGCGTGTTGCGAGTTTGATATTATTTAAATACTAATAAACGAACATGGTATACTTACATACTGCAGGTTGTCGGGTCACACCGGGTAGCGAGCCATGCGGGAACAGAATAAAAACAGTGATTAAGTAACAAAACATTCACTTAGAACAAGCTGTACCGTAACATTAAAGATAATTGCAGTCGCAATGTTAGAACCGAAGTATTGATGTAGGCCTACATGTTTCTTTAACTTTATAGGCATCGGATTAATTCTTAATATCACGTCTTGATAGTTTAATAAATTGCAATTTGAAATATATGTTTTAATTATACACTTGGTAATTGCTAGATGCAAATAGGTAAGTTACGTACTAAATAATCCGTTTGTAACACTGCAATACGGTAGATTGAACGAAGACAATAGAATCAGAACAAAAATTTTAATAAATTTCTAATGTTGTTTGTTTCTTGGAAGGTCAGGAAGAATGTAAAATGTCATGGTCTATTGCTTATTGATTTTCGGACAATGTTACGTGCAATTTCTTTCATAAGTAGTAAGGGCATGATACGGACGCACGCGATACTCGTAGAATACTGCCTTCTGCTTTCATACGTTTTAAATCCCTTATATTCAAAAATTCAAGATGTTGCTACGGCTTGCCGCGTTGCATCATGTAAGTCTTGTGTATCATAGACGTACTAGTTGCATGTCGTTTTGATATTTAGTATCGGTTGTCATTTATACAACTACACTATTAAATATCAAATCTTAATCAATACTTTTCTGGTAAAAATAAGTGAGGGCAATAGTGTCCTTCTAAGGCTTTAATCTATATTACAAATAAAAACGTGGTTTGTAAAGAAATAAACTGCATTTGGCGTAGTTTTTTTTTCAATGAATCTTTGAGAAGAGTGCGAGCTGACTTTCGGTAAGTATTCCTTTATGTATTTAGATAATTTAAATTTCTAGTGAATTTAAGCTTGATACAATAACTGTATGGAGAACCTGAATACTCGAAGATTTTGACATTGGAAAGACAAAAATTCTTAAAAGTTCTCAGCGTCATTTTCTTATTAACGCTCTATTTTTAGATTATCTATATCTCTGGTCAATAAAGTATTAATATAAAACCATAATACCCAACTTTCTATAACAACCTTGAGTCACAACTAAAAATCCTAAATTAGAAAGAAATGGGACAAAAACCGACATGTAAAGCAAAAATCCAATTTGGCCGCAGGATAATCCTTTCAAAGTCCTTAAAACGAAAATCTTAGCCGGACAACATTTCCGGGTGGACTGGGAACCGAATTTACTAATTTATCGCTGGTACAGCTAATAAATTTAAAACAGGATTACGTGGTTCGTGCACAAAGCAAAGCTTTATAATTTGCCCGATATAAATCTCCTCTCTCTTTCGACTATAACGTTTGAGACAAATTTAAAACAAGGCGAGCCTACCCGGCGAGGGTAAATCGATAGATCTTTTTTGCGTTACATTGAAGATTGTTCAAATATTTTATCTTTTGGATACCTATAGATTTTCTGATTATTTATAAGTGTAGTGAGCGTTCCTTAATAATAACCTAAGGTTAGTTACTAGACTAAAGCTAATTACGATTAGTTTACTAGTAGGTAGTTAATCATACGCAGGTAGTATAATCATTTTGTGCTTTTCGGTAGACGCGTACCATGTTTTTACAAAGTAGCATTCAATTATTTTTATTAATTATAAATTAAAAAAGAAATACAAAATAAGAGAAAATGTTCTTGAGAGGATTTAAGCGATTGTCAATAGAGACGCATTTGGTAAGGTATTACTTTTTAACTTTATTTTCTTTTTGTGGTAAAAAACGGTTTTGAAATCGGTAGTGCTAAATTATTCACGTAATCTATCTTATATTTTTGGATGTAAATTTTTAAGGTTGATTTAGGAAATATATAAGAACAAGAGTTCTTTGTAAACCGTAACCGTTCCGCCTATTTTTTACGTCCAGAATCGAACCCGAGCACAACGATTAGCAACCAGTAAATCGTGTAACTCCTACTAACATGGGCACCACGTCCCATTGTCGCTCTAAATGAGTTTATAGTAACACAAATTTACAAACGTATTAGAACACAATAAAATACCAGTACCTTCCACTTGGAAGTTTAAACGTGTAAATTATAGGTCATTTTATTTTGGACACTTAAAAAGCAATGTTGTGTTCTGAGGCCGGACGAGGCCAGTCTAAGTGTTAACTTATTCACTTGCTGTGACGACCATATATTTTGGAAAAAGTTAAGAATACGACAATACTTTACAGATAAAGGAAAGGTCTTTGTGTTTTAAATTTGTAATTTAATCTATAGATAAATATATATATGCATATGTATATTATATATAAGCGAATAATTACCGTGTGACTAGTCATCGCAAAGCCTAATTTCAATTTCAAATAAAATGTCCATATTTTTTATGTAGGCATACGCAAAGAAATATTTTCTTAACCCCATCTTACATTCCTAAGTTTCAACTTTAATTAACTCATGAGGGTGCAAAATAAGGACCGAAAATGTGTTATATTACGTGTACCTATTATATTTAAGGCGAACGAAGTCACGGGCAAAAGCTTCTTATAAAAAAATACTTATGCAATAACCACTCATAACTACAAACTTATGATATAAATTTTAACGTTAATGTACATGAAAGTAAAATTGTATTATACAAATATATAGGTATTTTATCATTTCTGTAAACTAGTTCAAAATATTTAAAAATCTTTGATAAGTTTTAAAAACTTTAAATGTTGAAAGCGAGGGATGGTTCGAACTTGTAAAAACAAAACAACAAACTTACAAAAGAAAATAGTTTACAAATATTTAGAGAACTTAAATTTCTACTTAATTTTTTATGTATGTAGTTTTAGATTTATGACGCAATTAACCACCATACAAGCTTTCTTTAAATGAAATCTTGCTAATAACTATTCAGCCTACAATGCCGTCCATGGATATGTGTTTAATCCAAAGTGCAATTGAAATCCCATCTGAAGTAGAGCCCGATCACAATGACTACAGACTAAGTGAAATCATCTCGTAGAAATACATATTACCAAGTACTTCAAATCAGAACATATCAGAACACAGCAGCAGTGCTCGACACTAATACTATAAGTTAAAAAGTAGAACCAAATTTACATGCGAAATATTCACGGCTGATCCGAATGAGAATCCCAATATAATTTCTTAATGTCAAAAGACCCCAAATTATCTGGTATCTAAGTAATCAATGTAATCTCTTGACAACATGTGTCAGATTTGTGCCTTGTGAGTAATAATATAAATTAATCAATGTCTCTGTAAATTAATGCATTAGATAAGTTATTAAAAATGCCTGACTACATTTGGGTCTTACTTTTAGGTACAAATAAAGGGTCTGCATTTATGAAATTTTATTTTCAACAACCTTCGAGATCTATCGGACTATTATCTATTTATTTAAATTATTTAGCTAAGTAATTGCAATATCGTAGAGTTAATCTACCCTATAATACAATATAATAAGTATGTACCTACACAAGAAGTACGTATCGTAACGCTCCATGCATAATATATTTGAGTGAACGATGATGTAACCTAACCTTCTAGATATAAATTTTATTAGTTAGCCTATCTTTGCCCATAGTTACGGGACGGTGTAAGGGTGACCACAAGCGCGGGTGGATAGTTCTGATCACGACACCGACAGCTATATTCATCGGAGTGCCTGCCAGCGCTTGTCCCGGTGCGAGCAACATCCGCTACCACGTCATATTGATTGCGTTTGCATGTACGTCAATTAGGATCCGCGGAACGATGCGTCTTCAACACGACTAATTATCGTCTTGTCAACTGATATATGTAGATATGTGGTCGTGTGCACGTGTGCGTGATTGTACATACGAGTGCTCACTTGACGTAAGCTTATCGAACTGATTCTATTATCTCCGTTATGTTTGTGTGCGTGGTGCTGTGAATAAAATTATATACTTACACCCTGTACGCCAATGGACGACAGCAGCCGGGGGTTACCGGGAAGACAGAACAGACATGCGAATTAAATTTAGAAATGACAGTTACAATACTGGTAATTCTACTTTTGTACCTTTGATTACATAATCTCTTGCTCAATGAAAGTAAAGGAGAATTCATTATAGCCCGGGCCAAATTGGTGCTGTGCCTCGGATGAATCGCCAACGTAAAATAGCTCATTCTATACAGAGTAGCAGTTGGCATTTGTGTTTAATATTATGAGAAATTTCAACAAGACCAGGAGTACTTTCTTAACACTAAGTGGTCGAGTTCAGTCATAAACATAGTTAAAAAGATTTTAATTCACAAAATTTACTCATGAACTTAAATCTTGATAATAAACATACATAATGTTGAACTTTTGCTGATTCTCACTTATATATTAGTATAATATATGGATGTAACACAAGATTTATTACATTAAGAGACCAACTGCATTTGGTGGGCTTAGCTAAGCCCGCTATGACCTTTTTACAGCAACAAGTTTAAGAATTACCATAGGAATATACCTACCTTGCTTGATATATAAATACTTTAGGCAGAATTTTGCACAAATTTCATTAAAAATGTTTCTCTTTAATTATAATAATTAACAAAATATTAATAATTAACGAATAGATGAATGTTTTTAACTAACTTAGATACAAATAATTTGTATTCGATTCTCACTTATAAAAAATACTTAAGGCATTTATTGGTTCCTGTTATTTATTTAGCTGATTCCTTACCATTTGGTTGTGGGATGTACAATGTATTCGAATATATTTACTAAAGAAGCTGGCTTACCGTGAATGGATCCTGAAACAAAAGAAACAAAAATTAATCGTACGTAAAAATATTACCAAGAAGTTCGATGTAAATGATAAGAGATTATGACAGCCGGTAATCTCTGTAATTTACGTATAAAATGTGTGTCAGGCGTGGCGGGTGTATATTGGCAAAATTATCCGTACCTATCATTATTACTCGAATAAGCGTAAACAGCGAAATATAACTTGCATTTATTGTGAAGATTACAAAGATTATTTTATAGCCCATAAATACTTAAAGAGGACCATTAGGGTCGATCAAGATTTGCGTGGTGCTAATATCGAATTCGGATTAGTACGCAGGTATTACTGGCGAATAAATTATCGAGTATTGCAAAATAATTGTTTATATCCGAAGTTATAAAATAATGTTCTTTTTTTCAATTTATATAATCGATAATAATTAACGATATCATCAAGTATTATATCTTTAAAAAGTACTCTTTAATGTTTACAAAAAATAATACGGAATATAAATTAACAAAAACCACGAAGTATCATACAGATTCCTAAGTATTATGCAAAGAAGCGTAACCGTCTACTATGACCATCATTTCATGTCGTGTTCGCTTAAAGCTTTATAATGTCCCACGGATAGCTTGCTGGCAGAATGTGCTGTCGTCAATTAGCAATTTATCTGGCAGTGGCGGGCGAAAAAAAAACACCTCATGATGGCCCATTAAAAGTCTCGGATGCGTACGCTACCCATAATGTACGCGATCGTCCGCTCCCGCGATCGCCGAATTGCCTACTAAACTGTAAAAAACGTAGATAAAAGTGAGGGTCAGATCATATTCCCATGGTCGAGAGACTGTGAGACGGCGTTTTAATGCATCCATAATCGTCGATCGTCGATGGATCGTATGAAATATGTAATACCGCTAATAGGTATCGGTGGGCAGCTTCCTCAGCGGTCGCTTGGCCAATTTTGCCGTTGGTAATAACCTTAATATCCCATCAGGTATGGCCCATGCGTGTACAAAGATGAGACGGGTAATGACTCCGTGAGCCCAACCCGAGACCGCCTTCATGTCGATAATGCACGTTTTAGTCAATAAATATGTTTGGTTACGATATTGCGCAGTTAATGATTGCTAATAAAATCGTATTACTACGATTACTACTTTATAATTAAAATATTTACGCAATAAACCATTACGCAGTTTATAATTACAACTTAAAAAATATTTTATTAGTTCTCGCAATGATAATGAACATAATTTGTTTTATAATATATTGCTGACTAGCTGACCCGGCGAACTTCGTAGCGCCAAATTAAATAATGTGTAAAAGTCCGATAACTAAAAAATATACCAAAAATACACATTATTTCGTAGGGTTTAGCCGGCGTTTGCAATGAAAGCGCAAGAAAATGTGTTTATTTACGACATCACTTAGAAACCTCTAAAATTATCAGTGTCTTTCTACTATATAATTGCCTGGTAGTCAATAGATGGCGCTGGCTTTAATTTCTATACTTGATATTCAAGTTACTCTATGGCAAGGAAACACTGACAAAACCACGCTTGCGACTGTCCAGTAATTTTTGCGTTAAAGCGGCACAACAGACAAACAGACAAAAATTTCAAAATGTTATTTTTTTTGCTTGTGTTACGTATTTGGTAACCAATGGAGGTATTTTTTTTTAGTTTTTATTCAATGTCCAGAATTGAATTGTATCATACGTATAGACTAGCTTTTGCCCGCGTGCCTTCGTCCACGTAGGAGTCGAAAATAGTTCTAATAAGATTTTTAATTGGTAGTTGACGTTAGTATTTTAAAAGCTTTGAATATTATATAATATTATACATATTAAATGCTTTGGACTAAATGAATGTCTGAAGGATCAACGCACCGCCTATACCGCTGATGGTAGTCGAGTTCTGAAACTGGGAGGGTGCGTTCTTTGTGTGACGTAGGCATACGATAAGAAAGAATTTTCCTTAATTCTAGCTCTAAGTGGGTGAAAAACAGGGGCAAAGTTTGTAGAGGACAACGTGATTCCTTGGTCTAATCTACTTCACATTTTTCATAAAAAATCTTTAACAGAATTAGAAATATGGACTTTCATATTTTTGGTAAGGCTTAGTTTTGTCACTGACGGCCACAAATATGACCGTCGCACGTACGCTTTAACTTCGTCCGCTCGCGCTCCTCTGGGCACTACTGGTAAAATCTGCCGGAAGTCGCCTGCTAACAATATCTATAGTTATTCCTCCTATTTGATAATTATTATTCCTAATATCCTGCAAGGATGCATTTATGGCT